>JBAMJV010005924.1:10000-126555 GCA_037951105.1 Echinarachnius parma
TAGATCAAAGGTCAAGGTCATGGCCCTTACATATAATGCTGTTAGGTAAACAAAATATCCCGTCTGGGGATCCCGGCTTGTAGAAATAAAAAATGATTAACGGGTCCCGGTTCATCCCGGTTCCCTTGTGAATGAGCAAAAACACTGCCTGTACCCATGCACACACAGTTGCTATTTTGGGGAGTTATGAGGAGACATACCATATATTAGCCAAGGTTCAGTGGGCATGCATATCATACCAAACTCACAACCACATGTCAACTCAGGGCCTGTGTAAGATCATGTTTGGGCGAATTTGTTATGACTACAAGAAACACGATGTTTAAAAAGTTTGTCCAAACAAAATGGGCGGCAGCATTGGGGTAATTTATTTTGGGGGTGTGCCAGTGTTTGGGGCAGAGTTATGTTGGTTTTTTTTTTATAGTTATGTTCAATAAAGCATACACATGAAAAGCCAGTTCACAATATATGTTTGTGGGAGTCAAGAAAAAGACTAAAAAAGTATATTCAAAGGCTGTGGGTAAGCATTCCAACAGGTGGGGGCATTCTCCCTAAACCCTTTGTATAGCTCTGCACAAATTCAGGTAATTGACTTCAAGGCTCAACCTGTTTAAACATTGTGACCTTCTCTGCTCCTGGTCCTAGCCACAAGTCGTAAATCTGTCATACCTACTGCAAATTACTTGAGTTGATCCCATTTTTTTCTTATATGTACAGTATACAAATTTGTTATTATTACTGGAAAAGATGGGTTGCTAAAACGAGAATTATAGAAAAAAAGGGCCATTTCTCGGACCGCTAATTTCCCGGTTGAAGGCCATGTTCGCCGGGAATTCCCTTCTTGGATCGGATCGGATAACAGCACTACTTACATATATGTAATATAGGCCAAAATAGCTCATAATTGTGATATATCAGATCTGGTAGACAGATAACTATCAAATTTGCACTAATTCAGGGCATGTTAATTTGGGCTTGATATATAAATTGCACAATGGCGGAGGCATCATTTTAGACTGCGCGCAGTCGAAGATCCATATATTAGTTTATTGTTAATTTTCTTCAAAGACAGGTAAAATGAATTCATAATTATCATAATAATGTTAATATTCCTGAGAATTATATGTGCAACATATACATAAATATGTTGATGTTCAAGGCACTGTTTTATTATTTCATATATTATACATGTATCTCATTTACCAAATATTTACATCTTATAAATGATAAAAGCAAACCTTGAAATGTAAAATTTATTTAATTAAATTAACATTCAAGCCTTTGGACTTTTAACTATTTAAGTAAAGGGTCCAGCGGAATCCAGCCTTTGGGCTTTAATTACATGTACATCTTACCAAACACTGAAATGACTGGAACTGATTTAATTATATTTGCTTCCAGGTGCCTGTGAAGCCTCTCTGGCTTGCTGCACGTGTCACGTGGTCCTTCCTGATTCCTACTTCGACATGCTACCCGAAGCAGATGAAGAGTAAGTCTTCTTACAGTTTCAGTCAAACCTGTCTAAAGCAGCCACCTACCTATAATGACCACCACAATTGATCCCCTGCAGAGACATACAATGTAATTGAACCTGTCTAAAGAGGTCACCTGTCTACAGTGGCCAGTTTTCTTGCTTCCCTTTTATATAGGTGGTCACAATACACAGGTTTGCCTGTATGTTGAAAGCGTCCCTACTTATGTACTACCCGAAGCAGATGAAAAGTAAGTCTTCTTACAGTATCAGTCAAACCTGTGTATAGTGACCACTCAAAGTGAAACAAGAACCTGTGAATAGTGACCACTCAAAGGGAAACAGGAATCTGTGTATAATGACCACTCAAGGGAAACATATGAACCTGTGTATAGTGACCACTCGAGGGAAACAAGAACCTGTGTATAGTGACCACATAAGGGAAACAAGAACCTGTGTATAGTGACCACATAAGGGAAACAAGAACCTGTGTGTAGTGACCACATAAGGGAAACAAGAACCTGTGTATAATGACCACTCAAAGGGAAACAAGAACCTGTGTGTAGTGACCACATAAGGGAAACAAGAACCTGTGTATATTGACCACATAAGGGAAACATGAACCTGTGTATATTGACCACTCAAAGGGAAACAAGAACATGTGTATAGTGACCACATAAGGGAAACAAGAACCTGTGTATATTGACCACTCAAGGGAAACATGAACCTGTGTAGAGTGACCACATAAGGGAAACAAGAGCCTGTGTATGGTGACCACTCAAGGGAAACAAGAACATTGGCCACTATAGACAGGTTCCATAGCTGTGCACAGTCAAACCTGTGTATAGTGACCACTCAAGGGAAACAAGAACCTGTGTATTGTGACCACTCCAGGAAACAAGAGCCTGTGTATAGTGACCACTCAAGGGAAACAAGAACAATGGCCACTATAGACAGGTTCCATAGCTCTGCACTGTCAAACCTGTGTATAGTGAGCACTCGAGGGAAACAAGATAAGTAGCCACTGTAGACAAGTGACCTCTAAAGGCAGGTTGGGTGTTATAGACAGGTGGCCACTACGGCAGGTTTGAATGAACGTTGAAAGCAACAAGCCAGAATATTTTTTGTTTTCCAAATCAAATTTTTAAAAAGAAGACTTTTGTAAGGAAGACTTTCAAATGTAATTTGATGTAAAATGTACGTAATTAATGTAATGAAAATGAGTAAAGAAAATTGATCTTTGTGGGGAATTTAACCCAAGACTTCCAGATTGCTAGACTGTTGTTTTGATGGTGGTATTTTCCAGAAACACAATTGCTGGATTTTAGTCTTGTTACAATTATATTGAAGGAAAAGCCAGAATAGTTTTCACCCAAATCATATTTAGTTTTGAATTATTCATATATAATCACATATTATGATTGAAATGCCATATTAAAAAAAGATTTTCTGTATTGAGCTGTTTTTCTTAGAGACTTGTAATAATGTAATGCTAACTAAACTAATATATAATAGAATGCAACTATATTAAATTCACATGACATATAAGAGTAGTACTGTTGATAATGTGGTGTTGCAAATGAATACAACTTTTAATAATTTAATCTTCAAAATATTAATCTGAAAATTAAGTTAAACCATTGAGTAAAGGCTTGATTGATTGATATTAATTAAAATGAACTGGTCACTAAATACAAACCTCTGCCTTAGTTTATGTCGATAATTAATATTTAAAATTATTTGAGTAAACTTTCAAATATCATACAATGTGACTGAATATGTTACATTAATTCTTTGTTTACAGGGAAGAAGACATGTTGGATCTTGCCCCTTTCCTGACTTCAACATCAAGATTGAGTGAGTGTGCATGATTAACTCAAATTAATTTACTTTTGTTCCAGAATGATATGTTTCAGAATGATATGTTTCAATGTGGCAATGCTAAAGATTACCACAGGGCCACTACAAATGAGCTTCGGGCCACCAAACGTCATCAACACTTTGAGTGTATTGTAACTCGCAAAAATGCGAGCTTGGCACTCAAGGAGTTAACGCTTAAAGGGTACCATCACCCACAAATAATATTCTTATAAATGAAAGGTAACATCTTTAGTAGTCCATTCCATCAACAAGTTCACAAAAATATGTTTCCAGGAAGAAAAGAAAAAAAATAATTGGAAAACGCATCATTCTAAAGCACGCGTTCACGGGTCTGCATATACGAGACTACTTTGTCCAGAGCGAGCAAATCGTCCGGGATTCTATTGTCTCCAAACGTACGCGTGAATAGCATTGGCGCACTCGCAAATGTTTGGCCCGTACGGAACCAGGAAATAATAGTGGTTCTGTAAGTGGTGGTAATTAATTGCTTTGTTTATGAATTACACAACCCTTTGCGAAATGTTGGGTATATCTATTTGATGTCACAAAACGGTACCAAAACATATAATTATGTGTTGTTCTTTGCCTGGGGTGGTGGTCCCCTTTAATTCCTCTTGCCCAAATGGGACACCAAAATATAGCAGAATTGTTAATGTTACTCTTTGTTTGGGGCCATCAGAATCAGGTGTCGGGCTACTCGAATGTGAAAATTGTTTTTTTTACTTGTCCGACTGGGCCACAAGGCAAAATAGTTCTTTTCTAGTATTGAATATGTAGCAAGTAAATTGCTTAAAACAGGACGGTTATAATACTGTGACCATAGTCATGGATATCCATGTATCAATTAATGGCATTAATTCATTGCATTTAGGATCAACATTGATTGCAAAACATATTCACTACTATTCTATACTTTGCATTTTGTATTACCGTAAACTGGGGTGACTTTTGAGTTTTGCCACTTTTTGAGATGAATGTATTTTCATCAAGCATCACTTTTTAGAACAAATTTCTTATTGTTTCTAATGTAGTCCTATAGGGTAATGTATAGAATAAAAAATTAGTTCTAAAGAGTGAGACCTAATAAAAATACATCCTTCTCAAAAAGTGGCCAAAGTCACCCCGGTTTACGGTAATGATAATAGATTTTATTTATATCTAGCACATATATAATTTGTAACACATTCCATATGCGTTTTACATTGTGTATAGATACTTATTACAATTATTATTATCTAGGTTTGCAATTAAAAGCATATCATTACATATCTTAAATTGCTTTCATAAGAGTTACTTGTTATTTCATTCTTATTTACTCCATTTCTCTCTGACTTCCTTTGTGTCTGTCAGTCAGCTTTTTGATTATGTTTATTATTAGAACTAATACATGTATCAATGAATAATAATAATTGTTCATTATATTTTGTTCAGGTTGTCAGATAATACTAACCAAGGAGCTTGAGGGGATGGAAGTGCAATTACCAAAAGCTACCAGGAATTTCTATGTGGATGGACACGTACCACAACCCCACTAGAGACAATATCCTCATGGCTATGGGGAGACACTATCCTCACGGATTAGGGGAGACAATTCCCTCATGGATATATTGTATTGTCATGATTGTACTAGTACCAAAGGTGCATTAGTAGTTTGAGAAACTAGGATGGACACGTACCATAACCCCACTAGCATCGTATTAGTAGAGACAATATCCTCATGGCTTAGGGGAGACAATATCCTCACGGATTAGGGGAGACACTTCCCTCATGGATATGTATTGTCATGATTGTACTAGTACCAAAGGTGCATTAGTAGTTTGAGAAATTAGGATGGACACGTACCACAACCCCACTAGCATCGTATTAGTAGAGACATATCCTCATGGCTTAGGGGAGACAATATCCTCACGGATTAGGGGAGACAATTCCCTCATGGATATATTGTATTGTCATGATTGTACTAGTACCAAAGGTGCATTATTAGTTTGAGAAACTAGTATGGACACGTATCACAACCCCACTAGCATCGTATTAAAGTAGAGACAATATCCTCATGGCTTAGGGGAGACAATATCCTCACGGATTAGGGGAGACAATTCCCTCATGGATATGTATTGTCATGATTGTACTAGTACCAAAGGTGCATTTAGTAGTTTGAGAAACTTTTCAAAAGTAATTGAGCCATGACAGCTGTGCAAAGTCAATTTGATTATTAAGGTGGTTCGGATTCGTATATGATGACATAAACGGTACCCCGGGGTACCAGACGAAAATCCGCCATTTTGTTTAATTATTTATTAAATTTTTAGGGCTGTATTGTGGGTATAGCGTGCAAACAATCGCGCGCTGCACTGCATGCACAACGCAATAGCTGCGGTACGGTTGGACGCAAGATGCGCTACACAACGCGGGATACCGGGGTACAACGGTACCCCGGGGTACTGCGTGTGTCATCATATCGAATCTTGCGAACACCATGCACAGGGCACGTAATACACACTGGCTCAGTGTTGCAGTGCGCACAAACTAACCAAGTTCAAAATGGCGAACGGTAGTGTGGCAACACCATGCATGACAATTTGTAACCCATTTACTATGGGATCCTGGTGTACCGTGTATTAACTCTTTGGGTAACGCAACATCTCGTAGGGAAGGGGTTAGCAATCTTCTGGCTCTCACATTATGTTGGGAATATGTTGGGAAAAGCTACTAAGTATACAGGCAAAGCTGTGTAGAGTGACCACCTAAGGGAAGCAAGAAAAGTGGCCACTGTAGACAGGTGACCCATATAGACAGGTTACATAACACTGTTTTTTTTTTTTTGCAGGGGATCATTTTGGGTGGCCACTATAGAGAGGTGGCTGCTAAGAAATGTCTGACTGTATATGTTTGATGTTAGCATTTATTGGAGGAGAAAAAAACTCCAGTGGACTTTCACCCATGCTAAAGTTAAATGTTTGGATATAATGTTTATTGCAGGATTTCATATACTATAGAGGCATTAAAAAAAAACGTATGGTTCTGTAAACGGAAGCAGAAATCTATCACAAATAACTTAACAACTTGCTAAATGATAATCACTTTTCAAGTGGTTAACTTACTAGTGAGGACTGGGGAGATCTTACAGGATGTTAGGTGAGCAATTTAAAATTGTAGGAACCTTGTATTAGAAATAGCCTTTTGAGGATTGTATTAATATGGGTGTCCATGTGCATTAATTCTTGTTTTATTTACATTCTTGTCTGAGATCTAGGTTGGCATATGAAAAAAAGTTGTGTCCTGCTGTACAAAACTATATAATGTTAACTGCAATTATCTTAGTAGATTATTACAGTGCATTGCAGTAAATTTGGGGTGTAGGCTTCAATCAGTGAAAATATTTGTAGAGGGCTTGGGGCGATTTAGCCCCTAAAATGCAAACAAAAAGTAAATAAAAAAGCCCTGAAAAACTAGGCGTGTATTTTTGTATTTGTGTACAGTGGAACCACGTTATAAAGAGCTCTATTAAACTGCTGGAATACTTTTTTTTAACAGCCCCTGGAAACTAAGCATGCAAGTATCTGTGTAGAGTGGAACCTTGTTATATAAACAAACTATATACATTATTACAAACTAAATTTGTTAGTCCCAGCTCTTAATATATGTATATTTTTTTACCCCGATATATTAACAAGATTAATGATAAATCAAGGTAATTTTCATGGTTCCAAGGACCTTGTTATAATGAGGTTCCACTACAATTGTTATATACATGTATGCAAAAACACAGGGTGCACTTGAAATGCTTTTAGGAATCTTGTTTAGCATTTCTGAATAATTCATTTGACATGAGTGGGCTGCCTATTTTGTGACCTCATATCTCCTACAGCTCTAGGAATACATATTTATATCTATCCTATTTTGTTTGTTTAAGTAGGATATTGACAGCTTGAATATACATATAGATAGGAAAATCTACATGGATACTGGATAGGATATTTCACCATGACTTTTAAAATATTTTTTCAAAGGTATTCTTGAACTTTCGGGAATATGTTGTTTGTAAAAATATCACAACAAATTTTTTGCTCCTATTTGAGGATGAAAAAAATAAAAACTTATGGTTTTAAAGGGACTTAGTAACATTGTCCAAATCCTCAAAATAAAATTGTAATTCTAGCGGTTCCTTTATACCTTGTTGTATTCGTATTAACAATAAAATCATGGGACAGCTTTCGGTTTTTCAAATTTCCCTTTCATTACAAAGATATGTATGATTGAAGTATTTAGATAAGAAAATCTCCGGGCGAGATTTTCATCCCTGTACAAAGTGAATGCAGTGAGTTGGTGAATATCACCCAATATCACTTTGCATTTTCGCTCATTACTTGGCCATACATTGTCCATTTGACCTGAAATTTTCACACAATACCCTGAGGACATATGAGATAACAACAGTATACATTGCATCAACCATTCATCAGTTTTTGCACATCTCAACAAAGTTACTAGATCCCTTTAAAGTTTGCATCCTCCATATTATCAGAAATTGTAGCTCTTTTATCTAAATACTGTCATAATCCTAACCTGGTTATTTCATAATCCTTAGCCAATACCAAAAACTTGTAAGCTTTTCAACTAGTTTTACACAATTAAATGCTTGTTTTGAATGATAGTTGAATGTAAGTTTCACTTTGGATCACTCGTAAATGTTTTAGGTTATGTATCATAGTGAGCATGACCACATTTTAAAGCTATGAATAAAATGTAATATACATGTATGTGCTTTGATTATAAAAGGTTATGATTGTTATTTCACATGTCTTTGATTTATATGAATGTTATACTTTTATTTTGTAAGGTCGCTGCAAGCGCACAAACTATGAGCAGTGTATTTGATATAAAATGAAGCCTTTAGTCACTATTCTTGTTCCTATCTGTCTGTATTTAAAATTTATGAAAATGAACAAAGAGAAAAGGGTTTCTATTTAATGGAAGAGTAAACCTAATAATTGATTCCTGTTCCTAAATACGATTTGGAAGATTTCTTTTAAATGAATAAAGATGTAGTTGTAGTTGTATTCTCATTATGACTATGTGCAATACTCTACTTTATATTGGATTTGCGGGTAGTGAGGCAGAACTACCAACTCATTGGTAAAAGTTAACATGTACATTTTCTTTTGAAGTACCTATGTCGTATTTACAAATATATGGCATGTTATCATGTCTATTTCAGTGGAACTATGTAATAAAGAGTTATGATATAAAATAGTTATCAAACCATGTTATAACAAGATAGTATTGCTGGTCCAAGTTCATTATATTCCTTTCTTTGTTTACCTTGATACAACAAGATACCTGATAAAAACAAGGTAATTTTTATAGTCCCATGGTCCTCATTATAGCAAAGTTCCACTGTAATAGGTCATGTTGTCTAGTGGATTCAGTTGAAATATAAATAAACATTTGAAGTACATTTAACAAAATAATAATAATAAATAATTTTATTACATTTTTTTTAGAGTCCATTATTTGTTCTCTTCATGAAATTTAAATTGTATTCATCAATTCCTAATGTATTGGACAATCCTCTATTTTTTTTTTACCAAGGGCCAGTCTCTTTTGAGCTTTTTTACTTTGTTACTGTTATTGCTTGGAAACTTTTTATTTTGTTTATTTTATTACTATACTTTTAATGTCCCTCTTTTTATTCAAATTTACTGATCAGTCCCTTGTCTTCCATTGCTAAAAATTTCAGAAATCTGTCATTATTTGAATGATTATACAAATGAAACCAATGTTGATGTTCTATATATGTATTATGCAATTATATGAGGTTATAAGACTTGCAGTGATGTGACATATGCTCCAGCAACATTTACAGATTTGCTCCTATGAAAAATGCCACAAATTTAATGTCTGTAGTTAAATTTGCTCTGTGACAAAATCTCCAGGGACAAATGCTCCACCCCAAAAAATCTCTGCCCTTAAATTTCTACTCTTATACTATTACTCTGGTGTAAAATGCAATTTTTGTGTTAACCATATACAGATATATTATACCCCTTTAGCAGTGGCATAGCGTGGTTGGACTGATTATAAGGGGGCACACACATTATTGGGGGAGGGGCACACCTTATTTATGTCTTTGTTTTGTCAAAAAGGTTCTCCTTTTGTTTTCTATTGTTTTTATTTTTCAAATTATAAGGGGCACAGGCCCCGTCCCCGTAGCTAAGCCACTGCCCATTAGGGAGAAATGTCGCACAGCTATTGTCGCTATTTCAGAGCATTACTTGTTGGAGCAATGTATATATCTCATGGGAGCATTTAACTGTACTACATTTTCGTATTATCTTTTTATTATGTGAATTTTATGAACTAAATGTATACCGTTAAAATAAATATAATGAAAATAATTTTTGGTTGACTCTTTTTTTTTTACATTAGAAAAGGTGTGAAATTACTTGTAGCAGGAGTACTGGAGGATTATGTTAAAATGATGTGGAATTTATTTCATAACTTGTTCATGATGGTGATGATTATGCTAATGACAACAGTAGTGACAATGATGAAAATGAAAGTGTGGATGATATGATGACAATGATGATTATGCCGATGAAGATGATGACGATGACGATGATGATGATGATGACGATGATGATGATGATGACGATGACGATGACGATGAATATGATGATGATGATGATGATGATGAGATGATGACACATTTTGTTTGCTCTTGGTTTTGCTCTTCTCACTTTTCCAAACTTTGCAGTGAATAGTTTATGTAAGAAACCGGTGAATCCAAACCCATATATAACGCGAGCCGCGGCTAGCTCTGGATGGTACAAATAAGTATAGCGATCCGATCCGGGCCTTGCGCGGTTAGTGTTGTGCATGCTGGAAACCGGCATAACCGTACACGTGAATGACAGGCGCGGCGTGACGTGACCTGTGACGTGGGAGGGAACAGCTGTAGTCCGACGATTTCCTAAAACTCACACTAAATTACGTTTCATTCGTCACATCACGCGTAATTTGAGATTTTCTGGGTGACTGAAGCTACATGAGAGAGAACTCTACGGAAAATTTAAAACTTTGCTCCAAAAAGTGATCATTGTGTCGAGAATGGTTCGAGTGATTTTCGTTCATCCTGATTTGGGGATCGGCGGCGCCGAGAGGCTCATCGTAGACGCTGCTCTAGCCCTGCAGGCCCGGCGGCATGGCGTGAAGCTGTACACTGCACACCACGACCCCTCGCACTGCTTCAAAGAGACGAGCGATGGAAGTCTCGAGGTGAAGAAACTTTGTTCATTTAAAGGGATAGTTGAGTATTGGTCAAACTTAACTTTAGTAACCAAAACCTGCACGATTACGATACAAACTAATAGTTATAACTTCACCATGCTCGAAAAGTATACACAATTACAAACGACAAAGTAAAACCCCTATTATCATTCAAAAAGAGCCGTTACAACTCGAAGTGTCAAATTAACTCGGCGCGAAGCACTAGCGTTGTAGGTCCTAATACGGGACTGTATAGTGCAGTGTGCGGTAATACGGGACTGTAGTGCAGTCACTGTGTGCGGTAATACTATACAGTAGTACGTGTATATTATGTATCGCAACCATAGAAGTATGACTCCAAACACTGCCGTTGACGCAACTCGCAAGCCCCATTCGCATTCGTTCGCCTTTCGTTCACAGTCGCGCTAACACACGGAGAGACTGGTCCATGAGGCGCATATATCACTGATTTTTTGCGGAATGGAAGGAAAAATCATAATCTTAATCCACCCGGTAGTTGGATCACATATTGGAGAGTAAATTGCTGGTAAGTACCGTATCATATGTATAGTTTTAAGCACAATTAGCGTGCACACAAATATTTGGTTTCAGTCTTTTATTAGGAGAACATAGAACGCTAGTGCCTCGCACTAGCGGTTCTAAAAAGTGATACCCGGGCGTCAACCACTTTTATATGATATTTTGAAAGCAAATTTCACAACAATTAGAGCATTTGAATGGAAATTATTATTATTTCCCATGTTTTTTTCGATGATCTTTCATATGGAATTGAAATCAACCAAATCCGTTACAATCGATGTTGGGGGGGCACTTTGGAAATTACCAAAACTCAACTTGGCCTTTAATGATATCAAAACTATAAATACTAAATCAGTGATAAAATCAAACGAATCTTGACAGTTTTCACTGTAAATTTTATTTGAAAAGTCGAGAGATTATGTTGAAAATCACTAATTATACTTTTTTTTATTACACGGACCACACAATTGCAATTACAATTTTAAGTATTTTAAGAATTGTTCTAGTGTATTACAAATCATGACTCCTGTGGCTGTGTCATATTATTAGTGTAAATTAGTGTAATTTAAAATTAAAGTGATCCAATAATATAATAATAAATTAAACAAGGCATTGACTTTGTCAAATTCAACCAAAATTGCTTGGAGAAGTTTCACACGTCTCTTGTTGTTTGGCCCTGTCACAACTTCAGAAGAATGATCTTAAAGGGGAATTAACCCTTAATCCTTTTGACTTACTGAATGTGATGAGAGCATAACGCTTGTCATTTCTAGTCACTTATTTCCTCATGAATATTCCCAATAATGAAAATAATCAATATTTTATGGCCCACTGTCGTCTGCTTTCAATGCCAACAGGGGGCGGCCATTTCTTCAACTTCTCGCGGTGAAATGACGTGTCAGGCGGAGAACACAATAGCGGGTTACGATAATGCTATTGTGTTCTCCGCCTGCCACGTCATTTCACCGCGAGTATTTGAAGAAATGGCCGCTTCCTATGGGCATTGAAAGCAGACGACAGTGCTCCATAAAATATTGATTATTGTTGTAATCGGGAATATTCATGAGGAAATAAGTGACTAGCAATGATAGTAGTTATGCTCTCATCACATCCAGTAAGTCAAAAGGATAAGGGTTAATTCCCCTTTAATCTTATTCTTAATTTTCATGTTTATAAAATTAAAGCCCTTTAAAGCCGTGTTTGATGATGTATGATGTTGAGATGTTTTTATTATGTCTTGATTGTTTATGAATTAAGATTTGTGAACCCAAGACAATTTTCCATTGGAGTTGGACCAATAAAATAACTACCGTATTGAAAATATTGAATATTGAAATGGGTTTTGATTAATATTCAAATATCTTAATAATAATATTATGGAAATATGTATTAAGTTAGTATTATAACAACTAAGATTGAATTGGAAAGCGTTCAGGGTTCAGGAACGCATTGTGGCTTTAAGTTTAATTTCATACTTTCTTTTTTATTGCTGCAAGATCAAGTTTAATAGTAATTTTTATTTAGCATTTAGAGCAACAGCTTGTGACTTGTGTCTGTTCATTTGTTGACCCATTCCCTTCATGATTCTGAAATCTCCATAGCAAATCAGATTCCTGCAAGGGGTTTAACACTTACTATGTGAAGTATTACTGTAGATTAAATAATTTTTATTTTAATTTTTATTTAGGTGGTCACAGCTGGAGACTGGCTTCCCAGGAGCATCTTTGGACACTGCTATGCATTGTGTGCCTACCTGCGCATGATATATGTCGCCCTCTATCTTGTCTTGTTCAGCCGAGAGCAGTATGATGTCATCATATGCGATCAGATCTCTGCCTGCATCCCATTCCTCAAGATTAGGAGGGCAAAGGTGAGATTACAATGTTCATTATTCATCATCATCATCATCATCATCATCATCATCATCATCACCATCACCATCACCATCATCATCATCATCATCATCATCGTCATCATCATTATCATCATCATCACCTATCACCTAGCACCATCATCATCATCATCATAATGGTCGTCATCAACATCATTATCATCATCATCATCATCATCATCATCATCATCATCATCATCATCATCATCACCATCATCAACATCATCATTATCATCATTACCATCATAAACGATGATACATGATGGTTAAATTAAAATTGCATAACTTCCCATCTCCCATTTAAACAAATCTTGTTCTAATTTCAGTTCCCAGACCTGTTGCTGATGAAGAGAAAAATAAAATCCTTATAAATATAAATTTTTATATAAACTTCATATATGGACTTGCTAAACGAAAGATTGGGACAAATGAGAAAATATACAGTAATATAATATGAATGTGATTGACTCCCTAATAAATAGGCCATGTAAAGATAATAGGGCAGTTCCAAAGAAGGGTGAACTACAAAGTATGTACGCAATTTTGGGTCCAAAATTGACCCCCTCTCCCCCCTGTACGCACTTTTTTATACACATGGTTCAATGGAGTGTACGCATCAGATTTAAGCCCTCCCCCTTGTGCGTACATACTTTGTAGATGGCCCCTATCCCTAAATTTATTTACTGAAATGCTTGCTTTTGGATGTGCCCTTGATAGTAGTTTTATTTCACATTATTGTGATGGACGGTTTATCTATTTTCAAATAACTTTCAGGTTTTGTTCTACTGTCACTTCCCGGACCTACTGCTTACCAAGCGACAGAGCTTCATGAAGAGAATGTACCGAGCTCCAATAGACTGGCTGGAAGAGAAGACTACTGGCATGGCAGACTGCATTGTGGTCAACAGCAACTTTACTGGTAAATAAATATTCTGCTTATTAAATCATTTCATACAATTTATCAAATATCTGATTGATCAATCTATCTTGATTGATTGGTCAAACAATGCAGTTCAATCTCTTTATAAGGAGAATGTACCAGGCTCCTATAGACTGGCTGGAAAATAAGACTTCTGGCATAGCAGATTGCATTGTGATCAACAGTAACTTTACTGGTAACAGATCTGTTTACAAAATCGTTTTAAATATAAATATTTCAGTATATTCACACAAAAATCATGAAGTTGAGCTAAATTGAATATTTGTTATTTCTTTTTAATGTTCAAAATAGAGTATTTCATATTTTCTGCACAGCTGAAGCTTTTTAGTCCAGTATCTTGAACTATGAACTTTGATATATACAGTCAAAGGTCATCTAAATATAATGAGTAAATTTGTGCTTGAGGTAAAATTTCAGTCTATTCCATGACCAAGCTGAGGTATTTAATTGAATATTTTTGTTTTCATGTACAAAATAATGTATTTTTATCTCTCCTTACAGCCGAAACTTTCAAGCGCACATTTTCCAGCCTCCAAGACGTACAACCAGAGGTGCTCTACCCTTCACTCAATTTTGCTGCATTTAACTCCACCATAGAAGCAGGCGATGACCTCATTCCAGCAGGGGTCAAGACACTTTTCCTGTCTATCAACCGATATGAGAGGAAGAAGAATCTCGCACTGGCCATAGAAGCAATGGGTGAGTTACTCTCAATGAAAGCTCTAAATAAAATGAACTTGTGGCCCTTTATCATCATCAACTTCAGGTGGTGCTGCAGAGTGCTGCTGTGGTCTTAACAAGAGTAGGACATACAACTCTATAGTCCTTTATAGTCCTGTAATTTGTAGCCCTAATTAAAATGAATTTATTGATTTCTGTATATAATGTTTAATATTAATCTGTAAAAAAAAAAAAAGAAGCTCTTATCATGTCATCTTTTGTTGCAGTGGCAGACTTAAATTTCTGATCCATTTGAATTATGATTTACTGTTTTATGATTCGACAAAAAGCGTACAAAAAGGAGACAAATTTAAAGAATATTCTAAATTGTATTCTAGGAAGACGTTAAGGACTGTTAGCTATTTTAATTGGGAAATGCATCAGTTGATCATGTTATAATATCTCTTTATTTGCTTCTCTTTCTCACAGGAGATTTGAAATCCAGACTCTCAGCTGATGAATGGGAGAACGTGCATCTGGTGATGGCGGGAGGGTACGACGAGCGAGTCGCAGAAAACAAGGAGCACTACGAGGAACTCGTGGAACTCTCGGAGACCCTTTCTCTCTCCGATCACGTTACGTTCCTGCGGTCGTTCAGCGACGCTCAGAAACTCACCCTCCTAGATAGTTGCACCTGTTTACTGTACACCCCATCGAACGAGCACTTCGGTATAGTCCCTATAGAAGCCATGTACATGAATCGGCCTGTTATCGCCGTTAATAGCGGTGGACCACTAGAGACCATCGCTCATAAGCAGACAGGGTTTCTATGCGAGCCGAACGCGGGTAGCTTTGCCGGCGCGATGGAGAGGTTTGTTCGAGAGTCTGATCTTAGGAGCAGGCTTGGGAAGGCAGGCAAGGAGAGAGTGATGAACAACTTCTCCTTTAGAGCTTTCGGGAATAAACTAGAGAAGCTGGTGAAAAGAGTACATCGATTGTAAATTTCCTTGAAATGTGAAAGCTTTCATTGCTAGCAGAATCTTTATGAAAGGTAAAGTTTTTTTGAAATATGTTATTATTAAAAGAATGTTAATAGGTATTACTTGGATGTATGTTTGATTGAGACTATAGAGTACTATTTAATATAGGCTAATTTTTTTCTCTCTAAAGTGTTAATGGAATATGGTACATATGTGTTAATCTACGCAAATATACGTGTAAGGGAGGCATGCATGCTAATGTATAGAGCAGGCATTTGAGAGCATTATGCGATGTGATCTATTTTTGAGATTTACCAAATATAGCGTCAAATAAAATATTTATTATCATAAAATGACTGATTAAGCAAAGAACAAAGTCCTCATGACAGCATTTGAGTAAATGAAATTTTAGTTTTAGTCTTTCATTCCATGCTGGCATGTAATCAAATTAATGTAAATTATAGGAAATTGTGGAGCACTTCATACAAAAATAGCCTTGTTTTGCTAGGTACTTGTGCTTTAAGATCGTAGTAGAGTGGAATGTTTGTGTTTATCAGATTTTGCATTAAGTGAAGTCGTCAAGTTGTAGCCTGTTGATGTTTTAATGTTATTATCAATTTTCATGGATAAACGAGAATTTCTTGCCATTGATTGTGACGTCATTCACAAGCTGATACCATATTTGTTTGTACTTTAAAGAAGGGACCATGACCCCAAAATAATATTCTTATAAATGAAATGTAATAGTTTTAGTAGTCCATTCCACCAACAAATTCTGAAAAAATTAGTTTCAAGACAAATTATATAATTTGAAAACCCATCACAATACTGTAGTAGATCATTTGATTTCTTTAACACTTACATAATTTATTTATTTTATTATAGATTTTGTTAATATTTTTTGTTATGAATATTGATTATTGAAATTGTGCAATTTTGATTTTAGATCATGAACCTCACAGATAGTTGGGATGACACTTCTTCGACAAAATTTTGTATCATCATTTTCAATGATTTTTCAAGAATTAATGTATGCATGTCTTGTTGCTATGTCGGGGAAAGGAAAACACTCAAGTGTAACTGTTTGTACATATTAGTGCTGTAGTAAAAGGTTTTTTTAAAGTCAAAACTGATGTGTGGGTTGGAGATAAGTAAACCCTTTTTTTCAAATTAAAGAATACACTCTGAAGTTTGTTTATTTGCAGAAACCATTTTTGTCCTTCACCGACAAAGGTTACGACATAGATGCTCGTTGCATGTTTGAGTTGTGAACAATTATCACATGAATGAAAATGGGCAAAGAAAATAGGGTTCCCCCTCCCCCCCCCCCCCCCCCCCCCCCACCCCTCCCGGTATATTATTATATTATTATTAAATAACTATGATCTCTCTGTTGGGGATCGAACCCACAATATATTTTTTTGCATTGATGCATCCAGTGAGTAACCTACATCAGTGATGGGCAAAAAAGCCAAGATGTGAATGTTTGCATGTGAAAATTACAATTTTGCGTCTGTGAATCAGCATCATCAATCATATGAGTTAATGTCATGTATGACTATATACAAAGAAATGCAAAAAATAATGAATGAATGAATGGATTAAATTCTGATAAAGCAGACAACGCTTTCGATTTATGTCATATTTTCTACAAAATTGTTTTATTCATACAATGATAGAGAAATATACAAATATTTACATTCACAGATAGCCTTAGCCTGCCATAGGTCAAGACCTGGTGAAAAGAGAATTGAGAGATATAAGAGTGGTCATCTTAAACAAATTATTAGACAATCATCTCGCTATAAAGAGATGTTTGTGAAAAGGTAATGAACATTTAAAATTCTTATTCACAACACAAGCAAGGATCTCCTTAATTTTGGAAATAACAAAGTATGTTGGGTTGGAGGATATCTTTTTATCAAGTTATTAGATCACCTTATTGCTAACCTGCCTATAGTGTCCACCAAACGTGAGCCCCTGCACTGTTATAGAACCTATCTATAGATGTCATATGTCTATAGTAGCCACTTTTCTTATTTTCCCTAGGTGGTCCCTATACACAGGTTTGATATGGAAAGGTGAACAAATTTTTACTTTGGACATTTTTAAATTATTGGCTCCTGAAAATATGTGACTGGATATAGCAAAACCCTGTACTTGTCGGTAATTCATGCTTTGGAAAAATGGGCATTGTAAGTTTACATAATATATGTAAAAGACTTAGATTAGTAAAAATTGAAACAATCATACCTTTGCCAAATATTGTCCAATATTTCATATCGAGACATCAAATTAAAGCTTATGAACAGGCCTTTATAATGGGTTGAAAATCTTAATTTTAATTTTGACCGACAAGTGTAGTGTTTTGCTATATCCAGTCACATATAATGGCACAGCTATTATTGCCCGAGCGTACGTCATGGGACTCTCTAAGCTCATTCACAACACCGAACACAAGGATCTCATTTACTATGGATATATCATATGGAAGTCTTTTAAGTCTGGAGGCATGTCTGTGGGTGTATGCATTATTTAAACAGCTTACCACATTCCCTATGTATACTGATGACTGAAGCAGATGGTGACATTTTACAACTAGATGGCAGAAATTTGACTGATGATAAAACCATTTGTTTGCCATCACACTATTTTAGGTCCATGCATAACACCTACCAAATGTATACAAACAGTGCCCAAGAGAAAATTTGAATTCAAGCCCTTTATTTTCAGATTTCTTTTATGATGATCTAGCACAAGTTAAAAACGACTTATTTCAATCAATCCCATTTTAAGTAGGTTCAGTCAAAGTACAGTCAAACCTTCTCTAGCGATGACCTGTCTTTAACCGTTCAGGACTGGTCCCAAAAATACTCGGGCTTGATTCTATGGAAAATACATGTTGTAGCAAAATCAGTCCGTCCTGAAAGGGTTAAAAACCACCTGCTTATAAAGACCCCTAATATTGACTCCCTAGAGAGCAGTTTGCTTGTAAATCAACTTGTTTATGAAGACTACCTGCATTAAAAGGCCACCATTTCTGTCTTGCGTGGGTGGTCTTTAGTTATATAGAGGTTTATAAAGTGAACCATGATAAAAAGCCAGAATTCAGATACAAGGGGTAAAGATATAGTGATCTAGTGATAAGCTATTAGCCATACACAGACCTTTGGCAACATCAAATCATCATGAACTTTTACTGGTCTAATGGACAATATTAGAAGGAGGTGGTCATTCCCATCCTTGCTCCACCCCTTCGCAAGGTCCACCTTTTCATCCCTCGACACAAAGCCATAAGATACTATTAACCTGTTTAAAACTCTGGCAGAAGTCTATGGAGAATGCATGTTATAATAATAATAACTAATATATCGTATTTGTATAGCGCCTAATGCAGAACAGCCTCTAAGCGCTTATTATAACAAAATCAGTCGGTCCTGAATGGGTTAATGATCGGTTTATGTGGCGTGTTCAGATGGGCGGTTGACTTCCAATCATGGGGTCCAGAGTTTGAGACAGACCAATGCCATGGCACTTTAATATGTCCTTCAGCTGGACACTGTATTCACATTGCTGCTCTCAACCCAGGTGCAATCAATATCCGTCATAATTGTCAATCAATCCGTATCGGTCAAATCTCAATCGTCCAGTTTTGCTTTCTTGGCCCAACTAGGTCTCTCCTCTTCCTCCTCCTCTTCATCCGACTCTTGGAAGATTGGATTGGGTTGAGTGCTGTGGGGAGTAACAAACAAGAAATCTGAATAATTGATTGGCTAAACACTGTCACATGACTTCAATTTAATTCAGTATGTTCCATGGAAGAGAGTTATGTTTCACCCCTCAGAGCAGCGATATATCGATATGGGATAATTTTTGTGTAGACCACTGGCAAAAAATGATAGCTAGCCTGTTAATGATTGCAAGGGTTATGTTCCACGCTGGAAGTATTTTTTCATCAAAATTTGTATGTATGCGCGTGATATTAACAATTCATACATGCAACCCAAGAGAGATTCTATTATCTTGTTACAATGACAATATTATAATGTCACTTTGAAAAACCACAATTTCTAATCGCAAAGGCCAAAACTTTAGTGTAAAGATTTGTAACTTTTATACCTAAACTAAGTCATAACATCTATGTTAACTTTGTTGTCGGGAACATAATGGAATGTTCCTTCGGGATTATCTTGTTATAAGAGGGTTTGGACATATCAGAGCTCTTTAAAACAAGGTCGGCTGTACATATTTCTTCTTTATCTGCTACAAAAATTGATGGCTTATATTTTCTTGTAATATTAATTAAATGATACCCTTGTACCATTATAATGATGTAAGCTACATTATTTTGCCATATATGTAGTTGTTTGTAATACCTGCCACTGTCTTGAACGACAGTAGACCAGGGAATGATTAACAAAGATTCTAAGTTGGACCTTACAAGTACGGAAAGCTGTTAGTTTCTTTGAAAACTATTGAAACAGTTATTATATAAACAATTTTAAAAATCAGTAATATTTGTTATTACAAGGAGTCTTTAAAGGGATCTAGTAACTTTGCTGGGATGTGCAAAAAGTGATGAATGGTTGATGCAATGTATATTTTTGTTATCTCATATGTCCACAGGGTATTGTGTGAAAATTTCAAGTCAAATGGACGTTGCATGGCCGAGTAATGAGCGAAAATGCAAAGTGGAATAAGTGATAGGTCACTAACTCACTGCACTCACTTTGTACAGGGATGAAAAACTCGCCCAGAGTTTTTCTTATCTGAATACTTCGATCGTACATATCTTTGTAACGAAAAGGAAATTTGAAAAACCGAAAGCTGTCCCATGATTTTATTGTTAATACGAATACAACAAGGTATAAGGGAACTGCTAGAATAAAAATTTTATTTTGAGGATTTGGACAATGTTACTAAGTCCCTTTAAGTTTTAGTATAATTTTGTTGGGGAAGTCTCAAATGGCTGTCCATAATTGTTAGGTCTAACTTTAATAGAGTTAAGTTTAACTTAGAATCTTTGTGAAACACACCCCCTGGTGTGAATGTAAACTTGTCTTGAATGAAGAAAAGAATATAAAAAGAAGAGTTCTTACTGTTTGTATGCAGGTGCCACCCACAGGGGATTCTCTTTGGCCTCCTTAGCATGCCGCAAGATGGCTTCCCTCGCACTCATGCTCGTATCCTCCTTCATGTGAGTAGCTATGCTCATTGCCACGTAGCGTGATAGAGTGCTGCCACCTTCCGCCAAACGACCACCCATACCTAGAAGAGAATACAAACAAAGAAATTAATACCAGAGAACCATGTCGTAGATCTGTGATGATACATATCGTTCCCTCGCACTCATGCTTGTATCCTCCTTCATGTGAGTAGCTATGCTCATTGCCACGTAGCGTGATAGAGTGCTGCCACCTTCCGCCAAACGACCACCCATACCTAGAAGAGAATACAAACAAAGAAATTAATACCAGAGAACCATGTCGTAGATCTGTGATGATACATATTGTTCCCTCGCACTCATGCTTGTATCCTCCTTCATGTGAGTAGCTATGCTCATTGCCACGTAGCGTGATAGAGTGCTCCCACCTTCCGCCAAACGACCACCCATACCTAATAGAAGAGAATACAAACATAATAGAGAATCTTAACTTCAAACACTGTAATCATATATATGTTTATAACGAAAAGATAAATTAGGTAAACCAAAACATGTTCCATGCTTCTATTGGTTATACAAATACAATTAGGTATGTGAGAACTGCTAGAGTTCTAAGTAAATGTAGATGTTGCTAGATCCCTTTAAAGGGGTAGTTTAGTTTTGGTAGAGGGCGCTGCACATCACAATTTTTTTGTGAGGTAATGAAAAACTCAGTGTCGAATTTGAGAGAACATGCAATTTTAATGGCAGAATAAACTTTATTTGGTCAAAATCGACCCAGAAACGGCTGAAATATCAATAAATATATCTGATCTTATAATTATTTGGGGCCCAAATAATTAGATGATTTTTTCAAAAAATTTAAAAAATGCTTGCACTTTTTCAAAAATGTTCAAAAGCGTTTTTAAAATAGTTGTTGATGATCTCTCTATTTAATCATTATTTCAATAAAACATCACATGCATAATTTTGTATGAAAAATGGTTGAAACCAATGCCTTTCTGGAAAGCGCCCTCTTGTGTTTTAATGGCTCTTTTTGAATGATAACAGGCTTTTTACTAAGTCGTTTGTAATTTTGTATACCTTTCGAGCATGGTAGAGTTATAACTATTAGTTTATAATTTTACTGTCCAGGTTTGGTTACTAAAGTTCAGCCTCACCAAAGCTGTACTACCCCTTTAAGGCTAAGAACAGAAGCATTTAGTAAAGGACGTACCTTTTTTGATGGGTAGTTCAGGTTTGTGTGACTTGACCGGGTCCTTCCTGTCTTTCTGATTCTTCTTGTAGGCCAGGATCTCACTCGGCTCCTCGTTACCTCCTCCTCTCCTCCGGGATCTCCTGGACATCACCGCTGAAAAGGAGACAACAAAAAAAAGACGAATAAATTAACCAATTCCCTTTGAGATTCAGAGAGCCATATAATGTAGACCTCACACAAAGCCCACCAGTTTCCCATAGGCGAGGGGTTAATTCAATGGATAAGACTGAGGAGGATATGCTCGTCAGGGGAACATGGAGATGATTGATGATCAATTTGCTGTAGTTCCTGGGATAAGCCAAAATGGAAATAAAGAATAGATCAGACTGTAGAATCAGAATATATGCCAGGATCTCACTTGGCTCCCTCCTCCTTACTTCCCTCCTCCGGGATCTCCTGGACATCACCGCTGGAGATGAAAAAAAAAAAAATAGAATGTAAGTTAAAATGAGCTGAGCTTGCGAACCTAGCAGGTCCTTTATCAAGGCAAAATTAATAACAAGTGACTCAACTGAACATGGGACTATACATAAAACGAGCAAAGTTAAGTAATATAACAGGCACAGGCTAGAGTAAACAAGAACAACAATGTAAAACAAGCAAAGTAAAGCCTAGAGGGGGAGGGAGGAGGAGGGGGGGGGGGGGGGGGGGGGGTAAGACTGGAGCAGGCCCCCGCTACGCCAATGCCTCCATACACTATTGATGTGGGTCGGTATACATTCCTGTTTAAAATTACATTAGAGCACTTTATTTATGGAATTGCTGCAAATTATACAGATTTTAATTTAATGATCAAAGTCACTAAGGATATAAGCGTACATTATGTTTATTTTGGAATTACGGAAATGAGAGGTAAAAAGCATCCAGGAGAGATTGGCAAAAGGGATGTAAGATCTTCCAATCAACTATACTAGAACAATCCTTGTCTAGGAATTCACTGCAATCTGTGGTAACTTACGTGCTATGACGGCATCGGTCTTCATGATGTCAGGTTCAGTTCTCTTCCTTCTCTTCTTCACCATGCACAGCTTGGCTCCTCTGTGGGAAGCAGAAGTGACAGAAATGAAAATGAACAAAGAAAATGGGGCTTTGCCAGGAATCAAATCTGAGACCTCCTCATTGCTATACCAGTGCTTTACCCACTGAGCTACCAAGCGCTCTTACTGGTAGTACCTCCCCTAAACAATTGTAAATGGTTACACGACTTTAAACTCTTTATTTTTAAGATATGTCAAGAATCTGCAGGTGCAGACAAAATGAACCCACCCTGATGATTAAAATTGTTATATGTTATATTTTATAAAACATACAGATGTGACCAATACAAAAACAGACTCTATCGTTATTACAAATTCATGTGAGCCACGCCCACCGCACATAACTGACTGAAAAATATTTGTCATTGGTGCACGTTAAAAACTGCTTCTTGGTATTCTTTTGGAGCTTTATGTAATGCAACTATTCATGAAAACAAAATATAAGTCCTTGCTCACTACTTGTAACAAACAGAAATGTTAAAACAATGGCATACTTATGACTCCTGTCTGGATCGTAGAAGACCTTGGCCACTCCATTGCCAGACCCTATGATGATCTGGTTTAGTTTAGGATGCCACAGACATCTCACCACACTCTGAGAAGAGAACAAAAGTGAGAAGAAATTAAATCAATTAAAGAGATCCATTAACCAAATGTGATATTCGAGACTAAACTCATCTACAAATACCATTGTAAAATTCTTCTGAATGAAGACTGAAAGTTAATACGAACACAGGCAAAACAAGTTAAAATTGATGTCAGATTTTATCACCTACTGCCCATTAATTTTGACTACAGTTGAAGAACGTACTGGAACGCTATTTATTCAGTCATAAATATCTCCATACTTAGGGAGACACTTGAAAAATCAAAACCCATTTCATTATTCCCTTACCTTATGCAAAACCACAAAGTATGAGATAAATTTGAAAACTCCAGGGGGGTGTTTCACAAAGATCCTAAGTTGAGCTTAACTTTAAGTTGGACTTAACAATTATGGTAAGCCATTTGTAGCCTTGGAATAAAGTATATTCAAAAGAAAAAATGCAAGTATTTTAGACTTTTCATAAATTTTACATCAATAACATAAAATCTCCTTGATAATAGAAAATATATATGATTTGAATAAACATTTTATGCCTTTGAAAAAGGACTTTTACAACAATTTTTCAAAGAAACTAGTGGCTTTCCATACTTTTTAAGTCCAACTTAGAGTTAATTTCAACTTAGAATATTTGTGAAACACCTCCCAGGTGATTTTAGTTGAAAGTGACTGGATCACTTTAAACTTACCGACTCGCCACATTCCAGCTCTGTGACCTTCCTGAGCGTCTCCCTGTCATAGAAGATGAGTCTTCCTTGCTGCTCTTTCCTCACCGACTGTCCGGCCAAGATGAGCTTATCGTCAGGACTAAAGCAACAGTCAGCTCTAAAAAAAAAGAATAATGAAGATTCTTAATAAATTCAGTCAAGTAAATTAAGTTTGATACATTTTTGCAAAAAACAACAACAACAACATCTGCCTACACCAGTTTTCTAAAGTTCTTTTGAGATGACATAAAGTAGAATGTATATGACTTGGTTGCTCTTTCCTAACCGACAGTCCAGCCATGATTAGCTTATCATCTGGACTAAAATGACAGTTGGATCTAGAAGACAAAAGAATACCATGAAATCATTCAATTACCTATCTCTTTATCCCATCATGTATTAACGCTAGTAATTTTGATATAACATGCATACATTTTCCAAAACAAACCGGTAGTCAGTACAAGTCTAATTCAGTTCTTCTTTGCAGGCAGCTATAAGTATAAGATTAGTCTTCCTTGCTCCTACTTCCTAATGGACAGTTAGCTGTTCAGTTTTGCTAGTTTATAAGTAAGATTGTTCTATTTAGCTGTATAATTGGGGCTCCAATTACAAGCTTTTGCCTTTCAGGGGCTCCAAACCACTACTACATGTATGTTGTTTTAATATTGTAATTATTGATTAATTTTGATGGTTGAATAAACAAAATAAAATGTAATGAAATGAAACAGTGAAGCCAGGGTCAGCTCATCATCAGGACCCCGTTTTGGACCACCTCATTCTGGTTTCGGGCAAGGAACATTTTAGATGACTCCATTCTACTTGCCCGACCATGCCACTAGGTACAAAGTTCATATATAGCATTGGAAAAGTGCTATTAAATGTAAAAGTGCTACTGGAAGAACAGATGTTTCCAGTTCCAAAACAAGTCACACAGTAATATCAGACTAGCCAAGGAAGGTTCATAAATGATTAAGTAAAATCAAGAGTAACCAAATTCATGTAAACCATGAAACTATAATACTTACACCGAATAGTAGCTAGTTAGTCCTGTTACCACATTCAAAGGTCTTTTGAAATTTCTGAGGTCCCAGGATTTTAAAGTGTCATCACCTACAAATCAATTCAGATGAAGCAAGAATAGATATAAAACTCGGACATTACTCTATTTTCATTTTATTAAAATGAATCTGATGAAAAACAGTGCAAGTCACAAAAAACAAAACAAAAATCAGACTATCAACATCATCGGAAATAATATCGCTAGTGATATTCGTTTGTCTCGCAATGTATGGTCAAACTAGGAATCTAAAAGATCATGACGTTTCGTGTGCCGCTGCAACACTTTGTCAAATGATATAATCTAATGTAGACAATCGGTTTTTATGCTCTACCGTGGCTCCAAACTCACAATCTCGCATTTAGCGAGTGCGTTCCTGATAGGTCAACAACGGACCGCGTCAATTGGCCGGTGCACACGGGCACTCAACCAATCAACGGAACACTGGTTCGGCCCGCCTGCCGAACCAGCGTACGATACGTCGCCATGACACTACCCCGACCAACCAATGGATTATATATTTACTATTATTGATTGAACATACGGGCGCCCTGCCCTGAAATTGATATGTAGATATGAGCGTTGTAGCAAGAAGGTGGCTCGGTTCTACCGTGGGTTGAAATCAGCCGTTGGGGGCCGGTTGGTCGGGGTAGTGTCATGGCGACGTATCGTACGCTGGTTCGGCAGGCGGGCCGAACCAGTGTTCCGTTGATTGGTTGAGTGCCCGTGTGCACCGGCCAATTGACGCGGTCCGTTGTTGACCTATCAGGAACGCACTCGCTTATGCGAGATTGTGAGTTTGGAGCCACGGTAGAGCATAAAAACCGATTGTCTACATTAGATTATATCATTTGACAAAGTGTTGCAGCGGCACACGAAACGTCATGATCTTTTAGATTCCTAGTTTGACCATACATTGCGAGACAAACGAATATCACTAGCGATATTATTTCCGATACTATATCCGCAATGGATTATATATTTACTATTATTGATTGAACATACGGGCGCCCTGCCCTGAAATTGATATGTAGATATGAGCGTTGTAGCAAGAAGGTGGCTCGGTTCTACCGTGGGTTGAAATCAGCCGTTGGGGGCCGGTTGGTCGGGGTAGTGTCATGGCGACGTATCGTACGCTGGTTCGACAGGCGGGCCGAACCAGTGTTCCGTTGATTGGTTGAGTGCCCGTGTGCACCGGCCAATTGACGCGGTCCGTTGTTGACCTATCAGGAACGCACTCGCTTATGCGAGATTGTGAGTTTGGAGCCACGGTAGAGCATAAAAACCGATTGTCTACATTAGATTATTTGACAAAGTGTTGCAGCGGCACACGAAACGTCATGATCTTTTAGATTCCTAGTTTGACCATACATTGCGAGACAAACGAATATCACTAGCGATATTATTTCCGATACTATATCCGCAATGGATTATATATTTACTATTATCAACATCATGTTTTTATTTGAGAATGAAAAAAAAAATGAACCTTGCAATACCATCATCATTTTAAAGCACAATCATTAGAATAACTATTCATCATCATCATCAACTTCAGGTGGCACTGTAGAGCACTGATGTGGTCCTCACGAGAGCACATCATACCACTCTACTTCCACCAAGTGAATTGAACCCTTCATTGCTTCTCCAGACGCTCTCTCTATATCGTCAGCCCCAGATAAGGGTGGACAACGTATGCAACATTTTCCTTCAATTAGTGCTTGCAGTATTTGTTTCTCAACTCATTCAGTTCTCCTTCCCCTTCTGATTGTTAAGCCTGTACCAATCTTGTTCAGAATCCAAACATTTGTAATGTTACCTTCCCAAGATACCTGCAAAAACTATTCAGAGCTATGCATTAAATGCCATGGATTTATAATTTACAAGTTTCAAGGGTTCAAGATAAGTTTTTGACCTCACCTCCTCTGGAAACAAACATCATGTTGTCATATGAGAATGCTAAACATGAGGTGTCGGTTCCCACCCCATGGGCTGTCTTCTGATGGTATGTCGGCCTTACCTGGGAAACACAAAAAAGAAACATGGTATAGAAAAGATTGTGGTCAAAAAGTTGAGAAAAAAAGATGAGTCACATGGACACAAACATCATGTTGTCACGTCAACCCAAGTGACCCTTGCAAGTAGAAAGAGTATTGAAGTTACTTGAAGATGTCTATTCACATCTTACAGATATAAACTACCATTTTGACATCTATCAATGATAAATTTTCCCCAGCCTATTTTTACATGCACTTGACCGAGTATCGTCACAGCTGAACACACAACTCTTATGGTTGGTCTATTTATCTCTCTCTCTCACCTTAACACATTAATTACCATGGGCATTTGGTCTGTCGGAACTCAAATGTCCTTTCTATGAACTGGCATCAATAGAGAGGGTTTGAAGTTACTTACAAGTGGCCGTTTCATGTCCCACAGTTGAATGCTGCCATCCTGACATCCCGCTGCGATGAGTCTCGCATCACGGCTGTACGCACTGCACATAAGGTTCGTTTTCTTCTCTTCCTTACCTTAACTCTCTAATTACCATAACCACAAAATATTTATTTTTAAACCCAATCTTAGCTAGTAAAATGAGCGTTGAAGTCACTTACAAGTGGTCTCTTCATGTCCCACAGTTGAATGCTGCCATCTTGACATCCTGCTGCGATGAGTCTCGCATCACGGCTGTACGCACAGCACATCGGGTGGGTCCTCTTCCCTCCCGGACCCCTGAACTTAATGACCTGGTTCTGCTTCCACGGCTGGTTCACATCCCACACCCGCACAGTGCTGCACAGAGATAATCAAAATTGAGACGATCGATGATGAAATACAGTCAAACCCCTTGCACATATCCCTAAGTTGATTTCTTATCCTTAGGGTTTGTGTCGGGTTTATGATACCTTCTGACCATTACGAACATTGAAAGGGGTTTCAGTTGGTATAGCACTGGTCGTGCAATCTAAAGGTCACGGTTTGAAGCCCTATTTTTCTTTGCTTGTTTTCATGTACATATATTTCAAGTCAGCTTCCCCGAGTTTGAAATAATTATTTTGAAAAAATACAAAAGATAACACTTACGAATCATAAGCACATGTGATGAACTCTTCTTTCACTTTGGGATTCCAGCATGCTCCGTTCAACATAGCAGTATGGCCCTAGTAAAAAGTAGAAAAGAGGACATATTAATACAAAATAAAATTGCAAAATACATTACAATAAAAACAATTCCCACAGTTTACAAATCATTTATTTCAATTGGCAACTCATAGTTTTATCTATCCAGTCATTTCATATTAACCTGTTAAGAACCATCACTGCTTTTTGGATATGTTCATGTTATGATATATTTTATATCTGGTCATCAGACAAAAAAACAACAACAACCAACCAACCAACCAACCAACAAATAAATAAGTCAGAAATGTGAAATAAAGACAATATAATGGTCACTCATCACTCGACTAGTTATGACATGACAACTTTTTATTTGACCTACATCACAATATCAATTGGATCTACTCACTCATACGAGCAAATTACTATACTGTTGCATGTCGCAGGCAATGCATAAGACAATTTGGGGCTGGAGTGTACTGTTGATACGCCACCACATGTATTGTCAATGTACTTTGTGCTACCAGGGCATTGTGGGGATGGCATGCACAATGTAAAGGATCATACTAACTAGTATGACCATTTACATTGTAGATGTGATCCATCTTCTCACCTTCGTTTTTGCCATGTCTTGAATGTACTGATCACCCTTCACGCACTCCATGATCTCGAAGCCATCCCTGTCGACAACTTTAGCCTGTGGTTTAGCTGCAGCCATTAGAATGCTGTCTCCAGTAATACTGTACTGTAGACTTCTGATCTGGTGGCTATACAAAGTAATATAAAAGAGAATGTACAGAGAAATAAACAAATTAACATATATGTGATTTGTATGCTCTTCATTTCACTGCAAAAGAAGAAACTACTGTGTAGATTATTAAAGCAGTGATCTGTAAGCCATATGTCATGTATAAACTGGTCACCCCTCACATATTCCACGATCTAAAAGCCATCCCTGTCTACCACTTTAGACTGCGGTTTAGCTGCTGCCATGAGAATGCTGTCTCCAGTAATACTGTACTGTAGATTTCTGATCTGGTGGCTATACAGAGATATAAAATAAACAAATTAACATTATGTTTTTTTAATATGTACTTCTTATTACTTCAAAAGAAGAAGTAATATAGGATTGGTATATGCCCGGCTATCATTTATATACTGGTCATCCCATACTCACTCCATGATCTAAAAAAAATTGTCAGAAATAGGTTGTTTTACAGTGCTATAATCTGTGAGCTACACAAAACTTGTCTATAGCAGCCAACCTGCCTACAGTGGCCACCAAAAGTGTTCCTGTGCAGAGAAAAACACAATTATGGAAAACTATCAGTTTCTTTGTAAAATTGTTTAACCTGTTCTTCAAACAAGCCTAAAATTTTGAAAAAAATCATTTACACTTTTTTTTTTCAAAGAGACTTCAAGTTATTGATGTGAAATGTTGTGGAAGTTTCAAATATTTGCATTTGGGCTCTTGAATATGTTTAATTCCAAAGCTACACATGGCTTTCCATAATTTTTAAGTCCAATTAGTTCGACTTGGGATCTTTGTGAACACCCCCCCCCCCCCCCCCCCCCTCTACATAGGTTACCTGTCTACAGTAACCAATGTTCTCGTTCCCCTTAGGTGGTCACTATACACAGATTTGACGGTTAATAGAATCTTACCTTTCAAATGGCTGGAATGTTCTGAATGACTGGAGGGACGGATCCATTGCAGCAAAGTCCCAGAATCTGACGTCGAAGTCATAGCCCCCTGTGACAAGCCGGGATCCTGAAGGATCTAGGGCCACTGCTGATACCTACACAGATTGCACAAGAGACATAACATTGGTTGGTTAATTGATGTTTAAAGTAACTTTGTTGGTGTGTGCAAAAAGTGATGAGTGATTTAAAGTGATCTGATATGTCCACAAAGTAATATGTGAACATTTCACGTTAATTGGATAATTTTTGGCTGAGATATGAGCAAAAAAGCAAAGTGATATTCACCAATTCATTGTACTTACTTTGTACACGGCATGAAATCATTCCGTAGACAATTTCATATCTGAAAACTTCAATCGTAAATATCTTTAGAACGAAATGGAAATTTGAAAAACTGAAACCTGTCCCGTGCTTTTATTGTTAATATGAATATGATAAGGTATGAGAGAACCACTAGAGTTCCAAGTAAGTTTTGAGGATTTGGACAAGTTACTAAGTCCCTTTAAAGACGCACTTAATCAATCATGATTATTGATGTTTGGGACCGCCCTTTATTGTCACCATCAGAGAGATGCAGGCTAGGGTTGAACCTGGGCCGATTTGGGTGATGGGCAGAGCTCTGACCACAGACCAAAACACCTCTTCACATACTACAGTGGTCTTTTCCTAATTGGTTTATTCAGCTTTTTCAGAATTATGTTACCCCTTTTACCCCTTTAACAGGAATACTCATTTAACCTATTACCTACAGGAACCTGTAAGGCTCTGTATTATCTCAATGGCGGTTGCAAAATCCAGTAGGGAACAGATTAAATGTTATCGATGTACATGTATATGCAGAGACTAGTGAATCAATAAAAGCTGATTTCCATGTTGCACATTTTGGAACTTCATGTATAGGATGTCAATAGGTTGATCTTACAAAAACTTTGAACACTTTTGTCTAAATTTGAATTTTCCATCTTATATATCTGCTGGACCATAACAATTAGACCCCCCCCCCCCTAATGAAAGGCCACTGCTGAAACCAACATAACAGACACATAAAAAAAAAGCTCTTACAAGTGCAATAAATCAACATTACAATAGCCAATTACAACATTTAAAGGGGTAGTACAGTTTTGGTAAGGCTGAACTTTAGTAACCAAACCTGGACAGTAACATTATAAACTAATAGTTATAACTCCACCATGCTCGAAAGGTATACAAAATTACAAACGACTAAGTAAAAAGCCTGTTATCATTCAAAAAGAGCCATTAAAACACAAGAGGGCGCTTTCTAAAAAGGCATTGGTTTCAACCATTTTCCATACAAAATTATGCATGTGATGTTTTATTGAAATAATGATTGAATAGAGAGATCATCAACAACTGTTTAAAAAACACTTTTGAAAATTGCTGAAAAAGTGCAAGCATTTTTTTAATTTTTTGAAAAAATCATCTAATTATTTGGGCCCCAAATAATTATAAGATCAGATATATTTATTGATATTTCAGCCATTTCTGGGTCGATTTTGACCAAATAAAGTTTATTCTGCCATTAAAATTGCATGTTCTTTCAAATTCGACACTCAGTTTTTCATTACCTCACAAAAAAATTGTGATGTGCAGCCTCTACCAAAACTAAACTACCCCTTTAAAGAAAATACTTACAGATTTGTTTCCATGATTCAAAACAATCTCATGAGTGGCTGGGATCTTTTTCTGTGGAGACTGATAAAAGAAAGGAATATACACATCAAATACTCATTATTTCTATGATTGGTAATTGAAACCAGTGGCATAGCTACATGGGTGGGGGGGGGGGGGGGGGGATGTGCCCCCTCGTTCCCCACAAATAATATGTATGCCCCTCTATCATTTGTGTGCCACCAATCAGTCCGACAAAGTTACGCCACTGATTTAAACTCAAATGGTGGGGAATTATTTTCACTACAGACTATACGTTTATTGTGGACAATTGGAAAGGAGCATGACTTTAAAGGGTACCACCACCCAAAAATAATATTCTTATTAAAGAAAGGTAACATCTTTAGCATTCCATTCCATCAACAAGTTCACAAAAATATGTTTCCAGAAAAGAAAAAAAATAATTGGAAACGCATCACCATTCTAAAGCATGCGTTCATGCGGTCTGAATTGCGAAGACTGCTATGTGTGCGGTGAATTGCGATGTGTGCAGAGCGAACGAATCGCCAGGTAATCTATTGTCTACAAACGTGCGCGTGAATAGCATTGGCGCACTCGCAAATGGTTGGCCCGTATGGAACCAGGAAATAGTAGTGGTTCCGTTAGTGGTGGAAATTAATTGCTTTGCAAAATGTTGGGCATCTATTTGATATCACAAAACGGTACCAGAACATATAATAATGTGTTGTTCTTTGCCTGGTTGTCCCCTTTAATACAATTCTAGAACTTTGGAAACCCAATAAATGCCCCAGTATTTATATTCTTCAACAAGACATTCCATTTACATTGCTGCAACCAACCCAGGTGTAGTAATTGAGAATGGGGACCTGTCAGAAAACTTATTCCTTCAAATGATTGAGGTGCCATATCTTGACAGCTTGCTAAAGCCAGGTTTATGATGTATATACTGTACATTTGTAATATTATTATAGAAGTGAATACACTATTACATTATCAAAGATGATCTTCTAACTACATAAATGACTGGATGTTCACTACAATAAAACAATTGATGTATGTACATGAATTGCTTTAGGTACTCCATTCATTGGCATATATTTGTACATACCTATTCAGGGAAGATAATGAATCTCTCTGTACAATAGGTACCATTTACAAATCTTCCCCAGTGACTTCATCAATTGCATTTTGAATACCAGAAAAAAGTTACATCATATTTACCTCCTCTTCTTCTTCTTCGTCATCAAAGTCCTCATCATCATCGCTGTCGACGTCAGATGAGGCTTTCTTGGAAGATGTTCCTGCTCCGAATCCAGGAGGGAGTGGAGGTCCTGGAATACAGTATGGGAGAAAAGGGCAAAAACAAATTTGAACTTGTTTACCAATAATAATAATAACAAAAATAATAATAAATATAATCATCATCACTGTCATCATCAGCACCTTTTTTGATAGTAAGTCTCTTCTCTCTGTGTGAAGATAATTGCCAAATTAATTGTGACTGTTTTAGGGTGAATCTATTTTCAAAAGACTGGGTTAGAAGTTATACTGGACATTTGAATTTCCTTGTCAGTGAAAAATCAAACTTGCTTACCTATCATGTCATCATCATCGTCATCGCTGTCATCATCAGCGCCTTTCTTGCTGCTACCACTCTTCTCCTGGTGTGAAGAAGATTGTGGTTTGCTGCCAGCTTCCTCTTCATCATCACCCTTCTTGGTCATCTCCTGGGCTGTGCGTCTCGTCTGTTCAAACATCTTGTCTACATCAAAGTTTCTCGCCATTTTACCTGTGGAAAAGATATATGTTCAAGATTTGTAATTAATGCTAGTAATACAAATAAGTGTGCTTTGCTCCAAGCTTCATCACCGAAAGTCTCTTCCAGATGACTGGTTAATCTTTATAGTAATTTTCTGGTCTGTTCAAACATCTTGTATAGGTCAAAAGGTTCTCTTGCCTCTTTACCTGCAATTAAAAAAATGTTGTTCAAATGTCTGCTATTGTCCGTTATAAGGTATGGGCCCCGTTGCAGAAAGAGATACAATCGATTGTAAGTTGCAATTAATCGTAAGTCAGATCACGTGTTCTAGATGCGCAAATCTGATTGGTTGAAACACGTAAATTTTCTGACTTACGATCAATCGTAACTTACAATCGATTGTATCTCTTTCTGCAACGGGGCCATAATCTTATAAACATTACGTATGCAAGTAGGGCTCAAATATAAAGGCTCCTTTTCAGTCTTTATTTATTTTCCTTTCTCTGTTCTACTGTTCAATTGTCTGTTTCCTCTCAGACCAAATTGTTGTGACAATGAAATTTAAAACAATTCAGAAGAAAACAAAAATTAATCAATATTCATGTCTTGAACAATATTTAGCATGCTTCTATTTCCACATTGCACCACATCTATGGCTTGTAAATTATCATACTAGGTTGTACGACCATTACAAGGCACACACAAAACTTCCTTGTAGCACAGAGTACACAGACAATGCATGTGTTGGCAGTTGATTATTAGATGCCAATTATGCATTGTATATACATTGCCTACTCTACATAACATTATTTATAGTAATGTCTGCATGAGTGCTTTTAACCAAACATTCCCCTTTTCAGTAAAAGCATTCATTTCAAGCTTGATTTTGTTGGTTCTTTTTATCCATATCTTGTTATCATATATATACCTGTATGTAATTAAGAAAATTATAAGATGTAAAACAAGGCCATGGATAAAATGATTCATACCAAATCCAGCAAATCCCATTAGCTGAGCCATGTCTTGCTCCGGTTCCTGAGGCTGAGCCTGAGCCTGAGGTTTATTAACATTTGAAGTGCTTGATGATGAAGAACTTGGTGTGAATGTGGTAGCTTTCTTCTCCTCATGAGCTTTCTTCTGTTTATCCCAACGTGCAGCTAGAATAAAATAAGGAAAAAAAATTGCAATTAAAAGCCGTGGACATTTTTGTACAATAAGTCAATGCATCAATCCATTTTAAACTGAATTGAAATTTGACCTGATTACTATTGTTGCCAAATCTGTAATGTAGTGATCGGTCAGGCTAGGCAGGCAATCATGATATTTCTTATTCACTTTGGCTCACATTTTTTTTTACCTGGCAAGGGTGCAGTAAATGGTAAAACCTCTAGTATAGACTAAAAACATATTTCATTAAACTAGCTACCTATTTCCTCACATTCTCTTTTGTCTTAATAAATCTTCTACATTAAATCTTAAAGTGAGTTAATCAAGCATAATTTTCAAACCCAATTTAAACAAATTAATGTGTACTTCTTCTACTTCTAATCTACTTCTAGGTCAATACTCAGCAGGATCCATAATTTAGGCATAAGTCAGGATATAATGCTGAGGAACAAATACAAAAAGCAAAACAATACAAAACAAAATAATATACAACCCACAAAAGCGAGCTCTCGCTCGGCCTAATTGCAGAGAGCGGGAAATGCTCCCCTGAACTTGAAGGCTGCCAGCGAGTTGGCACCTAACACATTTGTTGGGAGAGCATTCCAAGACGGGACTGTTCGCAAGAAAAAGGAGTTCTTATGTACTTCACTTTGACATGCCATTGGAGTAGCTGGTACTTATTTTGGTGATACTTGCGAGTGTTAATAGGAGCCATCAGTGTAATAATGAATGTTGTTGGATTAATAGCAACCACGATTATGCAGAGGAACTCTCACCTGCCTTGACGCAACTGTTTCAACAGTCCTATGATACTGGGATTCTACCAAGTGACTGGTTGAAAGGAAGGGTATCTGCCATCTACAAGTCAGGACCAAAGTCAGACCCATCAAATTATAGGCCAATTTCACTCACAAGTATATGCTGTAAAGTGTTTGAACATATATTGCTGAGCCACACATGCAAACATCTTGCTAACAACAAGGTATTGATTGATAATCAGCATGGTTTTCGCCAGAAGCTGTCTTGTGAAACTCAGCTAGTAGAAGCAGTGGACGACTGGGCCTGTAACATCAACAGTAAACACCAAACAGATGTAATCCTGCTAGATTTTAGCAAAGCCTTTGACTGGGTAGATCACAAGAAGCTTCTGTATAAGCTGGATTTCTGTGGCATCCGAGGACCTACTCTTCACTGGATAAAGGGATTCCTCTTGGGAAGAACTCAAGTCGTCTCAGTGAATGGATCACAATCTGCACCAGCAGAGGTCTTGTCGGGTGTACCACAGGGGTCAGTTCTGGGACCAGCTCTCTTTCTACTCTACATCAATGACATCGGGGAAGAAATTAAGTCCACATTCAGACTCTTTGCCGATGATTGTGTACTTTATCGCTGCATCCAATCAAAACAGGATCAACTCGCCCTTAACGATGACCTCCAGAAGATGAACCAGTGGGCAGAGTCATGGAACATGAAGTTTAATGTCAAGAAGTGTTCTCATCTCACGATCACACTAAAACGACAGCCACTACTCCACACATACAACATCAAAGATCAAGTGATTTCCAAAGTGAAGACAGCAAAATATTTGGGAGTGGTCATATCTGAAAATCTAAGCTGGAACAGCCATGTTGAACAAGTCCGTACCAAGGCAGCAAGAACTCTTGGCCTGGTCAGAAGAACTCTTGGTACCTGCAACAGACAAGTGAAGGAGATAGCATACAACCAGTTAATACGACCTCAACTGGAGTATGCATCATGTGTGTGGAACCCATGGACTGAGAGGAGTGTGCAGATGGTGGAAAGTATCCAGCGGCAGGCTGCGCGGTTTGTCATGAGCGACTACCGCAGGGAGTCGAGTGTAACCCACATGTTGACTACCCTAGGCTGGAACACCTTACAGCAGAGGCGTCTTCTGTGTCAAGCTGAAATGATGCACAAAATTCACCATGGGATTGTTAACATCAGTTTCCCTCCGCACATCACTCCAGTCACATCCCGTCATCAACTTCGCACACATCGCCTTTCTTACCATCAACCGAAGTGTCGAGTTGACTGTTACCTGTACAGTTTCTACCCAAGATCCATTCGACTTTGGAACATGCTCCCCTTACCTATAGTAATGTTACCAAACACCCAGAGTTTCAGGGATGCAGCCATGCCCAACATCATACAGATGGCGGCGCCTCCCACTCTGCGGACATTAGCGTCTTTTCGCTCGGCGACGGGACTATGGCTACAACGCTAATCTTAGCGGGGGGTCGCACTCAGAGCGAAAATTTCCCCATAGCGGCCAAACCTAGGACGGTAGTTCGCCGAATTAACGTCGGGCGTAGAGCCGCTACGCGGGTACGTGATCAGCCAATCAGAGCGCTTGGACGGCGAGGCTCGCTGCCTCACGTGTTTCATGCACTGATTCGTACACATGCGCTGCATGCACATTATGTTGTGATTTGTACTGCCTATACCGTATGCTTATAGTACAACATGCATGATAAATGGAACGAGTGAAACTCCTGCGTATTCAGAATTGCGAAACTGCAAATAGATCGCGACGGTAGCCAGAGTACGGGGAAGATCAAAGCTAATTTAAATCCCCCGTAGCCGCACTCCCGTCGCAGAGCGAAAAGACGCTACTTTAAACACAACCAACAGAAAATGCACCTGCACAGTAGAACATCACATCCACGCACTTCACTGGCACTGCACTGCACTGCCTCTCCAGGACAGCACCGAATGGCGCTTTTAAGGAGATATTTTCTTCAAGTATCAAGTACCAGTCCATTTTGTATCTTGAACATCATGTTTAGACTTGAACTTGAAGCTCGTCTTCTCCTCTCTGGTGTCTCCCGTTTGACACACATAGGTCAATTAGCATTGGTTATAATGTCGCTAGATTTGAGTTACATGTTGAATCTCCAATGGAAAACATTCGCCTTATTTCATGATTAAAACACTATCGGAAACTGTATTTGTTGTCCATTAATAAAGTCAAACTACTATGCTTACCAAATATGCTGTTGTATTGTCCTTTGAAATCCGAATCGTAACATTTGAGCTCCTTTTCTCTGGAAAAAAATTAGTAGTTGCTGCACACTCTGAAACGTAACACAAAGTATGGACCCGAAGCGTGCACGCCCACCCCGCGCTATAAAATCCCATCGCAAAGAAGATCGGTCTCTCATAGAATAACACGTGTTTCGTTGCGGCGGCGAGCGAGGCAGGCGCATCGTATATCGATGGGCAGGCGAAGCGAACACTCCAGGATCGAGAGCACAAACGGACGCATCTGAATACTCATGCACGTATTCAAGAGCAAGCTTCCTGCGCGATTTCTTGTCGGTAGATGGCATCAGCTAGGTATGTCGATGCTAACGCAGTTTCCTATATGTTGCGTGTAAATGGTCCAGTTAAAGGGGTATTCCGGGCCTGATAAAACCATTCGTTATTTGAATAAGCAGAATAAGAGGCATAATTGGTGAAAATTTGATCAAAATCAGACAAGAAACACAGGAGTTATACTTATTTGAACATCATGTAGTAATGAGCGATCGTTTCAAAATTGCCGCCATATGCAACATCATTGACGAGCAACTCGCCATGGCTTTAGTACATGAAAATACACTTATTTCTCATTTTCGCTGCTAAAAATTAATTTTTCTCTGCTTGTTTTCACGAATTCATAGAAGAATATCGATGGGCCAACCTCTTTGGAATTTGTAAGCTCATAAATTTGCTTTGTTATTAAGAAAATTTAAATTTTGTGAAATTTCCATGTAGAAGTCAAAATGGCTGCAGCTCGCAAGTGACGTCACGATCGATAGCAATTGCGAACGATACTAAAAATCGGAGCAAAGTTCATCCTGTCATAACTTTTTTATTGCTCTACCGTTTTGGCTCAGATTTTCGATCATGATTCTTCATATTCACTTCATTTTATAGCAAACATCACATTTCTGGGGTGGAATTCCCCTTTAACTGGACCAATTTACTAGTAGATGTGCCGTTTGAGATGTTCGATCTTGGCTGATAGCACACATAGGTACATTACAGTAGCATTGTGTGGAGATCAACCTCTTCCGCCTGCTGCACTATCCAAATAATAAACAATTTTTGTCGGCCGATTTCTCCCTAAATTTACCAGCAAATGCAAAAAAACTTTCGTTTATGTGATCTCCAAGTCATATACTTTGATAATAATTACTGACTTTGTTGTTTTGAAGATTGCAAAATGTAGGGAAAAAAAGGATTATTTCCCATCTGTTTTCATTACCGATGCATCCTAACACACAACGTTCAACTGATGAACGGTACAGTGTATGAATAGGCAGTATGGTAATCTCCCGTGTGTATTACCGTAAAACTCCGTGTATAAGGCGCACCCGTGTATAAGGCGCACCCCCAACTTTTAAAAAAAAAAAAAAAAAAAAAAAAAAAAAAATCTTTTTTTTTTTTTTTTTTTTTTTTTAGGACACCCTGAATTTTTTTTTAGACACCCTGTAGTGCTGTTGGAATACTTACATCGCTGGTCTAGGGCATATCAAGGGCTTAATGTCAATTGTAGCTTTCATCATCATATACATCTTTTCACATACAAAATAGTAGTTAGTACAAAAATTGCACACATTGAGCCAGCACACTGGTGCTCATAAATATTCATATTCTTATTCATGAATATTCATAATCACTTATACTCATTCAATATATGCAATTTTCTTAATTAACTAACAACTATTTTCAATTATGAGCAAAATTTATAACCACTGGTTAGATAATTGCATATATAATGAGTACCTGCTGCTCACGAAAGTATGAATATTCATTAGCTGCAGTATTTGCTTAATAAACTTGCAATTTTAAAATTTGTAACCAATATTTGTTTTGTGTGAAAAAAGGTATATGTTGCTGAATGCTTCAACAGACAGCAAGCTCTTGTCATGCTCTACACCAGTGTAATATGCATTGAACATGACTACAGGGTGTCCCCAAAAAAAAATCTAAAAAAAAAAAAAAAAAAAAAAAGTTTTTTTTTTTTTTTTTTTTTTTTTTTTTTTTTTTTTTGCCATACCTGTGTATAAGGCGCACCCCCGACTTTGAAATTTTTTCCGACGGAAAAAAGTGCGCCTTATACACGGAGTTTTACGGTACCATATATATCCACCTGAGTGGACCATATTTATACTTTGTAGATGTGGCTGATAGCCTGATACCATCCCTACAAGTCAAGGGGTTAACTGCATATGCTGCATTAACTGATACACTTCTCCTTCTTCAGTATTCCAGGGCGACAAATCTGGCTGCACGTTTTTGACTTTGAACTGCTTCAATTTCTTGCTCAGCTTTCATTTTAATTCAAGAAAGACAAACATGACAAGTTCAAGTTGTTGGTGTGGGGATTCCAAACAGTAGAACAGAACTCTTTATCATTTTATTCGCATTCTTATACTTATCAGATATTTTCGTTTCTATTGCTCAAAAGCCTTTCCGTTTTATTTGTTTCAATATAGAGTTAGATTTAGCTTTAGTTTGAATTGTTACCTTTTTTGTGGTTAGTTCGAATTTGGATGGCATACAGTACTAACATGGATTTTAATGCATGGGACAAGCTTGTTCATTCTGCGATTAGATTCAGATTGAATTCCTTCTATTTTCACGATGTTCTAAGAGAAAATAATGTTCAAATTTACAGCAACGCGTTTATGACTTACCTCGAAGAGCACGCATTTCCTCTAGATCATCATCCATGGTCAAAAAGAGAAGAAATTTAGCCTCGATTAGTTCACGATCACAACTCCAAAACTAATTAATGAATATTCATACAGGCGATGTGACGTCATACGATTAATATTCATGAGCTCCACATGGTCGTCGGTTAAGCTGGTGAGTATTTTATAAAGTTACAGTTTATTTTATTAGCTCTTTCTGTTTCTGCTGTTTTTCTATGCGAGACTATGCTGTCTTTATATATATGTGTCGTTGTTTTGTGGTGTGTTTAATATTTGGGATGCGAAGAAAAATAAGACTTTAATATTTGATCATTTTTTAGAACAGTCCCATACACTGAAAATGGTGACGTGTTTATGCGAGTGGAAAGAAGTGTAGTAATTAGTTTGAATTAGTATACAAAACTTCGAATAAAGTTAAATTCCTATATTAATAGCATTGTTACTTACTCATTTGAAAATATAATTCTGAAATATATAGAAACTGTTGCTAAAATAACTTGAGTCTTGACAATCGTCCTCGGACTTCGCGTTCGTCATTTTTATTTTCATGAATTCAAGAATTTGTATGCAAATATGTGTAATCGAAGTCTCCAAATGATCCAGCCACATTCAATTCAATTTTGTTATGTTTTATTAAATCTGTATACTGGTTCTTAGACATTACACTAAACAATGGTGTTTGTTAGGAAAAGAGAAAACCAAAACACTTTGATGTTTTCTAATCTAAGCCCGGCCATCTTAAATTTGATAATATCCCGCAATTTCAAGTACAACTAGATACTAGTACAGTAGTACTACTTTAGCATTTACATCCCTTTTCTATCTTTAAATGTAGCATGACATTTATATTTAGATCCTTCTGAGACAACATGACGCCTTTAACCAAGCTGTTGCAGATCTTTGATGGTTTCCTATTTTCTTGCTCACTTCCTTTCAAATTTTACATCCCCAAATTTTGACAACTAGCTCTTCAAGTTACTCTTATTTATACTCCATATTTCTTCCTTTTCCTTCTTCAAATGCAGCATAACAGTAGATCTTCCTAAGTCACCATGACATCGTTAGCCCAGCAGTTGCAGCACCTGGCTGTGCCCCGATCGAGGCCAGAGCTGCTGCAGCAGTGCAGCGCAAGGAGAGGAAGTCACTGCTGTTTGATCCTGCCTTGCATTTAGCATTTACAAACTTTGTCTCTATCTTTAAATGCTGCATGTCATTAGATCCTTAGGTCCTGATCCTGATTCATTAGGCTCTACTCAGTCACCAGACACCATGACATTGTTAGCCCAGCAGTTGCAGCGCCTGGCTGTGCCCCGAGGCCAGAGCTGCTGCAGCAGTGCAGCGGATGAAGAGGAAGTCGCTACTGTTTTATGCTGCCTAGCATTTACCATTTTTATTTGTCTCTATCTTTAAATGCAGCATGACAATAAATACTGAGATCCCGATCGTGAGCCACCAAGCCCACCATGACATCGTTAGCCCAGCAGTTGCAACGCCTGGCTGTGCCCGAGGCCAGAGCTGCTGCAGCAGTCCAGGGGAAGGAGAGAAAGTCACTGCTCTTTGATCCGGTCGAAGCAGCTGGCCTTGACAGAGATACCTTCTATGCCATTGGTAAGAACTTTGAAAATTAGAAGTAGTGGTACTTGGGAGAATGGGGATTTACAATTCAAATTGAATTTCAAAAAAATAAATGTGTCCCTGAGGTGGAAAAATTGCAAGTCTATCCTTCAGTTTCTTATTTGTTGATTTAATGTCCTGCACAATATGTAATTTTCCAGATAGTACTTTAATATTGGCCTGTAAATTATGCAATATCAAATGTTTCAAATATTAGTGTCCAGCCCTGAATAACTGAAAACATGATGTTTGTGTTCATTTCCAACAGGGGTGAATGGCCTACAGGAGCTAGCAGGGATTGACCCCAGCTTCCTGGACTTTGAGGCTCTTCTCTTTGATGAGGCATCCAAGGCCCTCGAGCGGTCAGTCCAGAGCAAGGAGGTCAATGCTAAGCTGGACAAGAAGATAAGACGGTTCCTGCTGTGTCTCTCCCCTTACTTTCTCCTAAAGCCTGCACAGAAAGCCATTGAATGGCTGGTTCATAGGTGAGAAAATAAAAAACTAACATGGTAACTGTATTATACAGTTACCATGTTAGTTTTTATTTGTATAATACATGCCTTCATCAGAAAAAAGGCTTAATATAAGTCTGGATGTGTTAGGTACAATATTTCAGGCTATCTTTCAACCACAGGTGTATTCGTATGGCTCATATAATGCTAAAATGGGCAAGCGCTGCATTGTGTGTCACAGTTGTCTACAGACATGCTCTTTCAGAGGTGCCAAGTCTTCCTGATTACACAGACGACTTCCTGAAATAGACCAAGATTACTGCATCAGATAGCTATTCAACTTCTAGATTATCAAACAATTATTGTCATTTTATAAATATCTTCCTGATTTCTGATGAAATTTCCCTAAATCTTCCTGTTTGTTGAATTTCAATGTTGTTATCTCTGCTCTATGTTCATGTTATTTGGCACAATTCTTCAACTCTTGTGCAGGTTTCACATTTGTAAGCACAACACAGGCTTTTAAATTCATTTTTCCATTTCCCCCCATCAGGTTTCACATCCATGAGTACAATATGGATGAACTACTGATGTGTGTGCTGCCCTACCATGAGACCAAAGTGTTTGTGCGAGCTGTCCAGCTACTCAACATCAGGGACGCCAAGCACAAATGGAACTGGCTCGAACCCATCCAGGTTTGTCTTCCATATTTAACAATTTGTTATGTTTTGTTAATCATCCTTTTTTATAGATTTTCCTGCATGGGGATGCTAGACTATGGATCACCATTTTGAACTTGGCTAGTTTGTGCGCACTACATAACACTTAGCCAGTGTGTATTCTGCATTGTGCGCGGGGTGTTTGCAAGATGGCACCTCGCATCTGTAATGAAAAGGTGTTTAGTTCTTGTCTGTTTGCCCTTTGTAATATACATGCAAGTGTGCATTTTGCTATGTAAAGTATGTCAGACACACAGTTGGTTTGTGGTAGCACCATGTAGAAAAGAGAAAGAAAATTGCTCATATAATTCTCACTTCTTATATTTGAATCTTGCAATTAGATATCTAACTTTTCAAATAAACATTTCGCAGAATGACTATAGGGGTTTGGTAAAGGTATCTATACAATGTTTTGTTTACTGTCCTTATTTTAAAAATTTTGTATTGTTTGTTTCAGAAACCCGGTGTGAGTCTTTCAAGGCTAGCCCTTGTGAATCACTGCATCTCAGATCCTGGATTCCTGCACTTTGTCTGTGAACTGCCAGTGCTTGCGATCAAGGTAATCTAAACAGAGTATTAAACAATTTATAGTAAAATAGGGCAATGCTCAAAATAAAGACAGGCCTGCTGGCCTGGGGCCACTATAAATTAGCTTTGGGGCACCAAATGTCATTGATGCTTAAATCCACTGGCCACAGGGCAACTAAATATAATAGAATTTGTAATGTGTTTCTTTGTTTGGGGTCTCTGGATTCAGGTTTCGGAAACGTTGTAAATCGTATTCAACTTTTATCACCAGGTCATTAAAATCATGTTAGCATGGAAAAGCATTCTTATCTATGAAGTTTGATATTGGGAGGCAGAATAGCCATAATTCAGGCCCTGTTTTAGGCTAATTTTTAAAATTTTCTATACAAAAACCAAGTATCATAACTCAGTTTTCAGGTTCTCGACTTGCAGCTTTCTGGTTATTATGCGAAATAATTATCCTTGTTTCTCCAGGCTCACAAAAAGACGTCGGCAGCCCTTGATGGAGACCGCCCAGCCTCCGATGCCCCTCTCCGCATCTTCTTCTCCTTCTATGCCACCGCCATCGTCTCCGCTATCTCCTCCATCCCCAAGATGAGAGAGAACTTCCTGGCAACCCTAGTCCCGTTCCTCCTGCGAGGTCTGAAGCAGGGCTATCCGGACTTCAACGGAGCAACCTACATGGTGATCTGTCAGCTCGCTGTGTCTGCCACACTCAAGACGTCCCTGCTAGAACCTCTGATGGAAGCAATGTGCCAGGTATGAGTTGGAGTTGAATCCTTGCAGCTCCACATGCAATAAAAAGTGATTGTAAAGTTTATAAAGCTAATTTCCCCATTCCATTCAGTAGTTTAAATATTTCAATTGGTAGAGCACCACCCATCAATCTGCCAAAGTCAAATTTTCTCTGTTCAGCTTTGATGTGTTTCTTTGTATTCTGTTGTCAGTCTTCCTTACAGGTGTTTCTTTTTAATCCCCCCCCCCCCCCCCTAATTTTGTTTTCTTAATTTTTATTTTCAGTATGTGAGACCAGGGATGCTACATCAGATGCTAGGGTGCTTAGCGGTTATGTGTAGGACCCAGAATCTCAAGCAGCTACCGGGAAAGTAAGTCATTACATAATCATACCACTTGCTTTATTCCTTTGTGCTGTACAAATACTTGCTTGTTAGTCCATCGGGGACAATGTCTGAGGTTAGGGTTCGGAGAATGAATGCTATACCAAAAATCAGTAATGAGCAAAAATACTCTCTTTCCCTTTCTTCTCAACCCGCAGAGTTTTGTTCCAGCTTTGTGCCACGCCCCAGTTCCTGATCTCACTCACCCAGCTGTCAGAGACACACAACAACACCCCTCTGCTCTCAGCACTGCTACCCCACCTCACAGCCACAGCAGTCCATGCTGAAATCAGTGGTACTGAAGCATTTCCAGAGGGGTGCGGTGAAGTGGATTACACAGCCATGTTGTCAGCCATACTGAGGGATATTCAGGTTGAGAGCCAGATCGCCGTAGCAACTGCAAAGTTAGTAAATTTGAGTAAATGTAAAGGATATTGACAATTAACACCCTTAGGGTGATTTTCTAACTGTTCACTTTAGTTTGAGTCGGCTCTATTGTTGTTGGTATTGTTTTTAAAACTTATTATAGACAATTTACAGAAATATTAACAATCATGAAAGTTAAGTGTATGGCAATTTATATCTGAGTTTAAATTAAAAAAAATATTTCCTATGAAATAACAATAAGGCACACATCATATTTCCGTATGTTCTTATTCTCTTGGATGTGACATAAAACAACTGCCAACCAGTAATTTTTTCAGCCCAAACTTAATTGCATTTGAATAATTTGTTTTATCTTTCTTTATTTTACTAGGTGTCTGCTTCATGAATATGTTGCAGCTTGCTGTGGTGAAGTAGACAATGAGGTCAAAGGTCAAATACGGGAGAAGATGGCTCCTGTAGTGCAGGCGTTGGAAAGAAAGTAAGTATCAATGATAATTAATACATTTGCCAAGAGTAAGTTCTGGGACACATAAAAGGGGGAATTTGTAACAAGAATGGTTGTTATCTGTGCATCTTATATAAACCACTTTTGAAGACTAGTTTTGCAAAGGAAATAAAATTAATCATTCGGCTGTTGCATTGAGCTAATAAACATGTAAAGAATTTTTTTTGGAAAGGAACCTTGAAAAATGTGACAGTATGAAGGGAAATTATCTTTTTCACATTAGATTTGTTTGTGACAGTATGAAGGGACATTTTCTTTCACAAATGTATTTTTGTTTATTCAGGTTTCCTGAAGCTATGGACCTCATCTTACAGTCATATGTGTCCGAGGTTGATGATGAAGAAAAGCAGCAGTATGTGCAGGAATTCATCTCCATGTCTTCAGGCAGCACCAAACATCAGGTACTACCAACAATTCTTTCGTTAACAAACTATAGATACTGTGTGAATTTAATGCTCTGTAACTGTGCGCATTTGTTTCACTGTAAGTTTGCAGGTTTGCAAGTATCTAGTAAACAAATATACCATGCACTGAGAGCCTCTAGTTGAAATTATGGATTCCGAGGTGACAGGAAAAGCACTATGTTCTGAGGGTCATAGACCCGAAGAACATAGTGCTTTTTCTGTCACCGAGGAATCCATAATTTCACTAGTGGCTCGAAATAGTGCATGCTATATTTGTTTTATATCCTTCGCATAATCATAATCATCGCAAAAATAAATGATTTCAATTAAATTAAAGAAAAATATAAAGAAAACCAAAACATTGATCATGGAACCATCACTGCACTGACTATGTTCTGTTTGTGACACTGACCCCCTTTGCGCAATAGACCTAGCGCAGAGCGCGTATTGCGCTATCTTTCCATTCATGGTTACGCGCATTAACAACTAATGCGCACCCAAATGCAAAACGCGCGCATCAAAGTGAATAATTAACCTGCTTTAAATACTACACACGTGTAATTGTATGGAGAAAATAGTTATTCGTACATTACACATACAGCTAGTGCAGTGCACACCGCGGCCGATTGTTAAATGACGAATTAGTGTCACGACCACAGAAGGACAACGATGCACTATGTGCACCATTGTCGTAATTTTAAAATTTGAATACCGCTACGTTATACATGAAATGCATCTCTAGAATATTCTTTTGAACTTATTGATATTCACGGGTGAAAATGTGCTGTATTTCTTTTTAAATAACTCTTTGAGAAATCTCGTCGAGCATCTTTCGCAAGCTAAAACAATACCTCTGCTCGCAGGGAAGATTTATAACACGCATCTCTATGGGCTCAATATGATCACCCGGCGTCTATGACGTCATTCATGGAATAGCATTTACTATTCCATGAATGACGTCACGCATAGCACATTTTTCTCCATGGGCATAACTATTTTTGGTCACATGACGCTATGTAGACCAATCACTGAACAGGATTTCATTCATGTAGGATATAATAACAACTATGTTTGTCAGGTTGATGATGAAGTGAAGCAGCAGTATGTGCAGGAATTTATCTCCATGTCTTCAGGCAGCACCAAACTCCAGGTAACACTGGTAATTATTTCAGTAACAAACCATTGTAGATACTGTGTGGATTTGTTTTACCATACAGTAATTCCTTTAATAAGAATATCATGTCTAGCAATTTTCAAGCATTACGTAAGACCATGTCAATGTAACAACATTCAGTACCTAGTAAATGTACAGCTAGCATCAGGTCATAGTTAGGTTCTTTTGATTTTACAAAACTTTTTGTCTATTCAATTGCAGCTGTTGCCAGAGTCCAACACTAGTCTTGTGCTCAGCCTGAACCATGCTAATCCAGAGGTCCGAAAGATGGCGGTCAACCATGTCAGAGGCTTGATCAAACAAGGCCAGTAGGAGGTGGACTTGTTTCTCAGGAACAGCTCGTAGTAAAGTCAATTCTGATTTTGTGAAACTTAAATTTTGTCTATTCATTTACAGCTGTTGCCAGAATCCAACACTAGTCTAGTGCTCAGCCTGAACCACGCTAATCCAGAGGTCCGAAAGATGGCGGTCAACCATGTCAGAGGCCTGATCAAACAAGGCCAGTAGAAGGTGGACTTGTTTCTTAGGAACAGCTCATAGTAAAGTCAATTCTGATTGTGAAACTAACATTTTGTCTATTCATTTACAGCTGTTGCCAGAGTCCAACACTAGTCTTGTGCTCAGCCTGAACCACGCTAATCCAGAGGTCCGAAAGATGGCGGTCAACCATGTCAGAGGCCTGATCAAACAGGGCCAGAAGGTGGACTCGTTTCTGCAAGAGAGTCTGGTGCAAAGACTACAGGATGACTCCCTCCAGGTCATCAATGCTGTGCTGAAGCTGGAAGAGGTAAACACTTATTGTATTTCTGCAAGAAACACAATTATAATACATAAAAGCCACTTTTTTCAATACAATCACATTTTGTATTTATTGTCTTCGCCTCGTAAAATATTATCCCATCCCCTTTGATATGTCTGGTGAACCACTCGAGACCACCCAATTTAATATAATTTTACAAATTCAGATAAATAAGTTCCCAGTTGTTCACGTTCAGAATTGACTCAAGAGAATTGCACTTTCAAAGTGAAGCTTTCAAATCAATTATGAAATAAAGAGATGCAATGAGATTGAATTGAATACTTTTTCTTGCTCAATAACTGCCTCAGAATGAAATACTATTTTGTATATACTGTAGTCCAGAAAAAAGGTTTATCCTGTACCCATTATGTCAGGCTTTCTGTTTCACCATTGGATTGAATTCCTAACAGGTTTTTGTAATAACCTGTAAAAACCTGACAAAATGGGTGTAGGCCTGAACTTTTTCTGACTATGGTGGAAAGTTGACGAAAATGTATTTAATGTCTACCTCATGACAATCAAACAACATTTATAGTTAATGCACGTCTTCACACTAACGTTTTTCTACTGCATCTGATACATGCAACAGCAATAATAATAATAATAATACATAATATTTATATAGCGCTTTATACTGGTGTTTCTAAGCACATTTCAAACGGAAAATAATACAACTAAATATACGGTGTGCGCCTGGGGAAAAAAATATTCCAATACCAATATTTAAAGTAATAACGCTACAAAAAATAACCAATTATATTGTGTAAAACTAAGACATAAAACAAGATGTGTTTAACAAAAAATTCTATGGTTGATTAAACAGGTAAGTTTTAAGGAGCAAGCATGTGTCCACTTCATCATGCGAATAAGGACTTGGGTTTGCAAACCAGCTTCTGGGGGAAAACAGAGCACCATCTCATCATGAGTTGCAAACAACTCCTTCTCATGTACTTTCTTGTGAACATTGTGAATAACTTTGTGCGAGAGGAAGTTGAACACAATTCTTGTTTATTTTCGTCTTCTCGAAGAAAACCTTTCCAATTCTTCGGTATGTTGGTTGATGGAGAAACATGTCTACGTGTACCCTTCCCTTTCTTTTCTCGCACGGCTCCTTTAAGACTGAGAGGAAGTTTAACAATTGTTTATTTTCGTCTACTCGCAGAAAGCCTTTCCAATTCTTCGGTATGATGGTTTTGTGGGAGAAACACGTCTATGTGTACACTTCCCTCTCTTCTCTCGGGCGGCTCCTTTAAAACTGTCCTTGATGTAGACATCCAAGACAATATCTAGATTTGTTTGAGATTACGTTCGTTACAAAGATGTTGTCTGCATAGTCTTGGAAGGTCAAAGGTCCTTGCTGGACTGGGAATCAATACATGAACTATGGCTGCCCCCTCAAGGTAAACTGCATCTACAAGAGAGGGATTTTGCGATCCTGTGTCATCACTCTCCAAGCATTTCAGAAGGTCAGCTGTTGTACCAAGCTGTATGCTTCCTCCCAAGGACGATGAGGGTGGTGCTGCCTGATTTTCATGTTGAAAGAACTGGTCTAGATCTCCATCACGTGTTTGGCATGACACATAGAGACGTGAGAAGAGGTTACAATCCCTTGCTAATGCATCAAGTTTCATCTTCTGTTTTGAATCAGTTTTTACTGGAGGATGACTGAAGAGGGGAAGTTTGTTACAAATATGTTGTCTGCATTGTCTTGGAAGTTCCTTGGCCTGCCTGTGGTTTAACATTTGTACGATTGCTGCCCTATCAAGGAAAACTGCATCTACAAGAGAGGGATTTTGCGATCCTGTGTCATCACTCTCCAAACATTTCAGAAGGTCAGCTTTTGTACCAAGCTGTGTGCTTCCTCCTAAGGACAATGAGGGCGGTGCTGCTTGATTCAATTTAATTCAATAAAGGTTTATTCAAAATGACATTCTCGAAGCTAAATTGCACAGTCATTTACAGAGTAAAGTACATGATAATAGTTAAAATAGTTAAAATACAGTCATGTACATGTGTACATCCAAATGGAAATCATCTACCAATAAATAAATAACTAAGTAAATACATAAATATATCAAGCAACACGTATAACATCATAAAACTATACAACATGCATGCTAATTTATTTTATGAATAATAATAATTTAAGATATGAACAAAATAAGGAATCGAACTGTTCTTAAATCGATTGTTTTTTTCATTCATGTTGGAAAGAACTGGTCTAGATCTCCATCACATGTTTGGCATGACACATAGAGACTTGAGAAGAGGTTACAATCCCTTGCTAATGCATCAAGTTTCATCTTCTGTTTTGAATATGTTTTCACTGGAGGATGAATGAAGAGGGGAAGTTTGTTCTTTGGGAGTGTATCTTTGACTGGTTTAACGCGTTTCTGGAACCGATCTTGCGTGAATGTGTCATACTGCTCTTCTCCCAAACTTTCAACATTTCTCGCTGTCTCTGCTACTGCTGCATCCATTATCTATTTAGTGTCAAGAACTGATTCAGATACATTTTATTCCATTCGTCATATAAAAACATACAATCATGAACATACAAATGAAATATACAAAAACATATAGCATAAGATAAAGACAAAAAACAAAATACAAGAATAATATGCAAATGAGGAAACCGGCAAGAAAGAACATTAAAGTCTTATTTGGTGCTGGTCCCATATATGGTATTATACATTGAGAACCTAGTGGGAGTGTTGTGGTATTCGAGCCTCTATCTTTCAATACAAGCGTCGTTGGTTGGATTAAAAAAACATTTGTCCTTCAGCAAGTCACTTTATCCACACTTGCTGCTCTCAACCCAGGTGAAGTAATTGAGTACCTGGCAGAAATGTATTCCTTAAAATGCTTGATGCACCTGCAAAAGGCAGCTTGCCTACAGCCAGGTAATAATATACTGTAATGTATAATCTGCCTCGGTATAACATTTTCTAGATTGATGGCGCGATATAAATGCTGTTCTATTATTATTATCGTTATTATTTTGTTTCTTTGGCAGTATGTCTGTGAGGTGCTCCCAGTCCAAGCTGTCTTTGATGCCCTCAAGAAGCTCATCAAGAAGTGGAAGAGAAAAACAGGAAATGAATGGTAAGAAAGGCCCCATATTTTTAATGTCACATCACTTAACCTTGTAAAGCATTGCCATAATGACCACGTAAAGGAAATGTAGAAAATATTATTTTTACGGCACCATAAACACCCCCGAATGATTTGCTCAAGAAGCTCATCAAGAATTGGAAAAGAAAAGCTGGAAATGAATGGTACTAAGAACAACGCCACTGGAGCTCCTGATTTTTTATATTTTCCATTGATTTATAGGAAGGATGCCATGAAGGGAGCCCTCAACGTCATCACGAGCTGTACGTTCCTCTCCAAGGCACGCCACCTCGCTGACGAGGCCGTTGCCATGGTGATACCGCATCTCTTCACCACCGGTCCTGCTAGCAGCGATTTTGAGAGAGAGATGGGAGCACTCGTAGCTGAATCGTTTCTGGCACAGGTTCACCCTGTCTTCAAAGGCATCAAACCAGGTTTGTTCCACATATTATTGATCCGACAAATGCAGTGTGTTCAGCCAGTATAAAGATTACATATGACTGTTTTTGTTTTTTTGTACAAAGAAGTAAAAAAGTATGAGAATTTGAGAATATATGTTTATAGCCCGTTCTTTGCTGAAAACTGGTTCCTGGGAGGTCGTTCGTTTGTGTCTCCTCTAGATTAAGATAATGTCCCTTCCATCGCTGGATTGTTGTGATGGCCATCTGGGCCCTGTTTCATAAAACTTTCCAATTGTTGTAACTATCATGGCAACAGCCAATCAGCATCAATCACTTTAGCTGTTGCCATAGTAGTTACAATAATTGAACACTTTAATACAACAATTGGAAGAAAAGTTTTATGAAACAGGACCCCGGTTGACAAGTAACTGGTTCTCATCTATGCAGTCCACTCTGTCGTACCAACAAATATGGTCCAATGATCAGATCTGACAGCAGTCTTAGAAGGGTTTATCTTTTGGGGAGATAAACTATGTCTATTGTGTAAACACCCAAAACATTTGTCAATTGTTGTTGTTTTTTGTTCAGTCCTTGCATCCAAAAGAGCCAATGATGACAGGATGGTGACCGGTCAAGTTCTGGACCTCCTCAGCAAGAACATAGCGGGACTGATTGATGGCGGACAACAGAAAATAGTAAGTTAAATGTCTCTTTTGATTTTAAAGCATATTTGGCTGATGACAGACTATACTATGACTGAATTTCAAAGGGCCCATTGTCCTGATTCCTATAATCAGAACTCAAGGTATTGACTGGATAATGAAAGAAAACCATTAGAATATCTCTGGGGACCATAGCAACGAGACAATAGGTCTGCTGGTGCAAAGTGTTACCAGTAATCTTTGTCTTTTTAGGCCCAGCTCAAGTTGAGCCACTGATGAGAATTTGGGCCATTATGTATATATATATATACGGTTGTATGGTTGTATGAAAAATATGGACGCCATAATTAGAACCCACAACCAAAAAATCATCAACCAGTCTAAACCTCCCGCAACCAATCCCAAACCTAAATGCAACTGCAGGCAGAAACCTCAATGCCCTTTGAGGGGAAATTGCCTGGAAACGGCAATCGTCTACAAGGCCACCGTCCGCCATGGAACCGAAGAAAAACACTACTTTGGGCTAGCGGGGGGCACCTTCAAGGACAGATACAGGAACCACGTAAAGTCCTTGAAGCATGACAAATACAAGAACGAGACACAGCTGTCAAAATACATTTGGGACCTAAAACACGAAAATACTGACTACACGCTGACTTGGGACATCGAAAAAAAGTCAAACTTGCTAATAAGAAAAAGCGGCATGTGCAATCTTTGCTTGGAGGAAAAATACGTTATTATTCGTAATAAGGAAGCACTAAACAAAAGATCGGAACTTATATCAAAGTGCAGACACCGCACCAGACCAACCCGAAAACCACCCGAGCGTGAACACGTCGACCCATCGCACCGCGCAGCAAACCTACCGAGTACGAGTCAGTCTGCCTGAAGATCGCCTACAGCGTGAAACCGCCGGTAGCGGACTCCGCAACTCTTAAGGTACGTCTATATATATATTTATATATTTTCCACTAGAAATTTGTGATTGCAAGTATAAATGTTTTGAACTTCTGGATCAAGAACATGGCAGGTATGATTGATTGGGGACAACCGAAAATCATTAGTTGTAGTCTTTCTTATATACCTACATGTATCAATCGATCTCCAAATTGTTGATGATCCTTCGTCTTCTTCCCCCTGAAGAAGATGAAGGATCGTCAAAAATTGTTGTGAACATAGACGTTTGTTTCAGTCAGTGATAACGCATTATTCGCTTTACTTTATTTTGTGTTAATTATATAGGAACTCAAACACATGGACATTTCATATATCCAATGCTCGAAATTAACTTTTTTTGCTGGTGGCCCGGTCGGGCCAGTAAAATTAGTATTTTTCCAATTTTGGTGGCCCGAAACCAAAATCTACTGGCCCGAAAAAAAATAAGGAAAAACAAAAGTAAAATTAATACAATAACCATATTCATAGTTTCAGGGTACTGGGCAATGTTTAGCCTTCATTTGTTATTCCAATGCTCGAAATTATCTTTTTTTTTCTGGTGGCCCAACATTTTTTTTTTCAAACAAAGAAAAACATCATGAGTCATGACTACTCGGTCATTAATTGTGAAATTATGGAAGTTATGTGTTAAAATTATCACCATCATTAAAGAAATCCATCAGTGAATAAACAAAACCTAACCTAGAATCGAGCAGTTTCATCTAAGAGTCATCAACTGATGAAACTAAGCCCTTTTCCATGTACGATTTTGTTATTTTATAGTCCATAAAATCACCAACACAAAAAAGCACACATGGGACTGAGCAGAGCTAAGATAAATTGGCAAATCGAGAAATGAAATCACTTAAATCTTTAAATCGTTATTTTAAAACCTTAAATAGTTCGAAGTAGCCACAAGTCTCTACCTTGTAAACATGATTCCTTCTAATACCTTCAAAAAAATGAATAATGATCCGAAAGATGAAATTATTCCCCTTTATTGATGGTATCGCGGACGACATCGCAAAACACACTGCACTTTGCAATATGAATGAATGTGAAAAGCTAGACATGTGTTTTGATAGGTCTTAGCATGCATGTGCACACTCCCTCTGTGGATTGGTTGATCTATGTTTATATTCTACATGTTGCAAAGGTTTCCAGGGTGTGTGTGTGAAATTAAGAAAACAGCATAAGCATGCTTTTGCTTTTAGTGATTACACACCTCTGGAAGTTGTTTAAGTTTACCATGATTTATCATGCAAGAAGTAGATAATTCAAGGGAGAGTGTTCATATGAGGAAATAGCACATATTTGTAGGCATAAATAAGGATTCATTCAACTAGCGCAAGTGCGCTTGCGACTTTTTATGTCCCTCCTTTTCATTTCTTGCAAATATTTCAATCACAATTAAAGTGTTTTTAAGAGGTGTCAAACTTGCGATTTATATTCCTTGATGTTGTCTTCTTATGGTTTAAACATTTGGTGTCCCGATCGGGCCACCAAACTTTGGCATTTTCATGTTTTTACTGGCCCGACCGCAACTTTTACTGGCCCCGGGCCATCGGGCGTACGCCAATTTCGAGCGTTGATATATCTATCTAACAATCTATCTAATGTTCATTATGTTTGCTTTGATTTATGTATGTTTTTAAAAATGTTATACTACCAGGTGCATACACTACTTGCTCACATGGATGACTGTTCCAAACCTGAAGCCTTCTCAGTCGTCATGACAACCATCCTGCTGAGAGCTCTTCAACGCTGTGAGAAGAGCGAGAACAAGGTTACCATGGCGATGAAGCTGCTAGAGCTCCTGGAGGTTGATGCCAAGAAGATGTGTGTGAAGAACGTTCAGCTGACAAAACCTAAACAGGTAGGCAAGGCTCCACAATAACTTTTCTTTCTATCTACCCATTCGAGAAAGTTGAAATACAATAATGTTTGAATATTAGTTGGAAGAACAGAAAATGTACTTGCCTGAAAAAAACGAGGTACATGAGCTTCCTCCCTTGTTACGCAACACATATTATCTTTGTTCATAATGATGATTTAGGCAGATATCAGAGCTATTATACACAAGCTTGAATCATTTTCCTTTTTAACTCTACAGAGGGGATATGGAGAAGAGATGGAATGGCAGGATGACAGCCTCAAGCCCATTGCTGTTACATCAGATGAACTCCCTCCCTCGTTACACAACCACCTAGCAGCCCTATTCAAGGCCAAGAAGAAGCACAGAGTTGCTGGCGTGGTGTACCTACACTCATCCCAGGTTCAAACTGTGTTGTGGGCATTAGAAAGCCTGGTGCTATCACTACAACAGCTGGTGCAGTCAGTAAATCTAGGTATGACTTTTGTTTAGGTTTGGATGTTTTTGTCTTAAGAATGTGTTTGCATTGATTAGTGCTTGAGATAAGCTTCATTCTTAGTGACCATCTCGGGCAAGTAATGATTTTAGTGGCCCTAGCCAGATTTGGGTGACCCCCTCCCCCCCCCCCCCCAAAAAAAAAACAGCAAAGTTTAATATTCAACTGCCATTCTTTTGCTATATTACTTGTTGGATTCAGATTGCTTACAAGTATTTTGTTTATAATTATTTTGCTACTTAATTAAATTAGTTAAAGTGAATTTAAAAAAATGAGGAAACTGACCAGAAATGTATAACATTAGTAAGAAAATGGGGCTTAACAAATCCAGGATTAACCCTAACCAGGCCGGGGGGGGGTGGAATCCACCCCCCCCTCGACTTTTCGCGCGATATTTCCGCAACGCGCGCAGGTTTTGCCGCGCGACTTCATGAGTTTTTCGTTGAAGTCTTGCGCAACTTTTGAGACCAAATTTGCGATGACCGGGTATACCGTTCTAAAGTCACGTGACCTTTTGTAAGTGAGCGTCGGCCCGAAAATCGCTAAATTTTGTGATTTGTGTACAAATCCTATGGAAATTGAGTTTTTCCTAGAATAGACAAAACCTTCATTATTTTTCATTCTAATCACTGCAATAATTTAATTTTGGGCTAAAAATTGTTAAATAATGGTTAATAATTTATTCCATCGAAAAAAACAATAAAAAACAAAAGTAAAAAAACAAAGAAATACATAAGAAATTCCAAAAACAAAGAAATACATAAGGAATTGTTTGGCTGTCGCAATTTTTAATGTTGAAAACCTTTTAATTAGGTCATAAAGAATATTCATGCACAAAATTAGCATATTCTGAGCCATTTTTAGTGATTTATAGACAAAAAGAGGATTTTTGCATAAATTTGCATAATTAAGTAGAAATTAATTTTTTTCAAAAAAATAACAATGCAATCTTGTAGATTATGTCGCAAACTATCTGTGTGCCAAATTTTGCGGCGGCCGCGCGTTCGGCGGCCGAGATCTCAGGGGGGGGGTGGAATCCACCCCCCACCCCCCCCCCCCCCCCCCCCCGGCTATAGCATAGCCAAAATAACCCGGCCTGGTTAGGGTTAAAGGATATATTGATATATGTTTGATCACGGAGACATAGCATGGTTACACGGATGCGGTTTATAGCGTATCAACCGCACTTTTTTTCAAAAAAACTTGCAAAAAAGGGGGGTGCGGTTAATACACAGGTGCGGTTTATACACCGGCAAATACGGTAGTCATTTATGTATGGCCTAAGCGAAAGGTTAACTATTTTTTGTATTTGTCTGATCGCATAGACACTGCATGGCCCATGCCCGGGTCAGCTGAAGGTCATCTTGAAGGTCAGTTTGTGACCTTGATGTTGAAGATCATTGACATCCTGACACAGGGGGCAGCAGACTGCAAGCTCAAGGACACTCCTCGAAGCAGCTTCAGGAAAATACTGACCACTGTCATCAAGGTAAGAAGCATTTTGTTGTATCTATTTCTCATATTTAGATATAGCAATACAGTTATAATCAGGTAGTGGTTTATGTTGGATATTTAACCTGTTGCTTGCAGGAACCAAGTGGGCTATGTACAAAGTCTATTGGGATTCCAGAATCTTGAAGGGAAGGGGTTAACAAATTGTAGAAATTTTGGAGCCAAAGAAACTGAGTGAAGACTAAATTAAATACAGATTTCATTCAATCTTATTTTTGGAAGCATGTAACATTTTGGTGCCTTATAAATCAATCAATTGGCAATTGGGCTTGATTAGAAATATCCCATTGTACTGGGAAAATTATCAATATGGTCACTTTTAAGAAATTAAATATGCCTCATTTCTTGGTATCTCAGACAATACTCAGACAGATACTGTCCTGCTAGTATTACAGTCATTGATACTTATATTGACTTTATAAACCTTGCCATGAGTCAGTTTTGGAAATTCGCACAGGCCCACTAGCTCGGGGCCACTCAAAATTAGCTTCAGGCCACCAACATTCAATGATGCTAAATACCACCGGCCCAAATGGGCAACCTAATTGTACAGAATTGCTAATGTTTTCCTTAGTTTTAGTCCACCAGATTCAGGTTTTGGGCCACTAATGTTGTTGTTGTTTTGTTTTTTTATACTTGCCCAACTGGGCCACAAGGCAAAAAAGTCAATTTCTAGTATTGCCATAAGTAAACTAAGAATATTGATTTCATTCATTCTTTTCAATGTAGGATCTCTTTGGTGATCCCCTCAACTTCGTCAAACTTCTGAGCAGCAGCTGGTTTGGTCATGTGACCTCCTCTCAGCCAATAGGATACCAGACGTCTCCCGTGTTTCAAGTGCGATGTATCAACATGGCCGCAACGGTCATTGGTTCGATGCCGGAGGAGTCCGTCACCTCTCTGGTTCAGAAGGATTGTACTGGTAAGTTTTGTCACACAAGTATCTGTTGGGTACTGTTCAATCACTCTGGTAGGTTATCACATACAGGAGTGTGCGTGGGTGTCGCCACTGTGGCGTTATAGTCACGGTAATGTTATAAAAAATTAAATTTGGCGCTCAAGAAGGGAAAAGTTAAATGTGCAGAATCACCAGAGGAATAGCCTGCTTCTGTAGCTTTCACTAAATATAGCAGACGTGTATGGCCTAGGGCTAAAGAATCAAAGATAGGTGCTTTCTTATGTGCTAGATAGGCACGGGAAGGACTTTAAACTTCACTAGGATACAGTCATTTCTGCATATAGTGACCACCTAAAGGGAAACAAGAAAAGTGGAGATTGTAGACAGGTGACCCCTATAGACAGGTTTCATAGCACTTTTGGTGGCCACTATAGGCATGCTGGCTGCTATAGACAGGTGGCCACTAAGACAGGTTTGATTGTTTTTTCTACATTGTTCTCTGTTTTGTATTCATCAGTGATCCCCTCCCTCCTACTGACCCTGGCCAGTCCTCTGCAGCCTGTGAGAGGCGTCGCTGTTCAGTGTCTTCAGGCAATCAGAGACCGTTGTCATGACAATGCCGACTCTCCCTACGACTGGCTGCTGCAGAGACTCCTCAAGAAGAGAGAGGCGCTGACACTGGATGCGGAATACGTAACACATGTTAGTATCCTTTTAGCCCCTTCCTTTCAAGATTCTGAAATCCCCATAGATTTTGTACATAGCTCACCGGGTTTCCACTAGCATTGACTACTGGAACCTAGTGTGTCCAGTGTAAACTTTATGAGGAATTGCACAAATCTAGTACAGGATGGTACAGGATAATGCATTTAAATGAGAATAAAGAAGAATTCAGAAGACTACATTTTCTAATAGTTTGACCAGTCAAAGGAAATGAGGACAATATTAGGTTGCTATTACACACAAATTGTTTAGTACAATATCAGTTTCATTCAGTTATACAAGATATAATGCAATGTAAAATAAAGTACCTTGGATCACTTCAGAAAGCTGTTAGCTTGTATAAAAAGTGCCCAATGCAGTCATATATATAGTTGACAAAGATCTTGTTTATTAATTTCAATTTAGGTTCTTGGGACTCTTCTGATGAAAGCCAACAGTGCCCCAGCAGTACCTAAGAGCCCCTCGAAAAGACGAAGGGAGAAGTCCCCAGACTCCAAGGCAGCCAGTGCCATGCAGGCCAAGAACTGCTTGGAGTGGGTCCTGGAACTGGTCCAGAAAAGCGACATTCCACATCAGGTCCAGAGGGCCCTGCTGGAACTACTACAACAAGTAGACTCTGAGGTAATTGAGACCTTACACCACAAAACGACCGTTAAGTTGCGGTGGTAATTTCTCTTGTATTAGCTGAAAAAGTCAAATTTTGTTTCAAATATGAGATTCAGGATTGATTTATTTAAACCAAGGTTTATGTTTCACCCCAGGTTAAATGTAATCCACTGTTGAAAATTCAGTACTCATTAGTAACCATAACCTACGTTTGTGCAATGAAAGCCAATGTGATGGATGGTTTAACAAGTGATTTGTATGTTTCTAAGTGACTTTTTATTTCTTATACAAACTTCAAACCTTAAACAAAAGTAATTATTATGATTAGAATGTTTAATAACCAACCATGAGAAGTATGATATATATTTAACGTAGAACCTTAACCATAAGAACACTGTGTTGTATTCCACTTGTAAATTCAATGTGTTTTCTTTGGTATTCAAGAAATAAAAAGTTTACTCAATGAAAGAAGAAGACAACAAATTAACGACAGGATAGAAATAAATAAAAACAGTTTTCAAATTCTGCCTTCAGATTGTGCTCTCATCCCTACACGGTTTGCTGAGCGATTTCCTCTCCCAAACAAAGCCAGACGAGGGCGTCCTTGACACGGACCAGACGACAAGCCTCCAGTGCATCCTGAGTCATGTGACACCACTGACGGCCAATCGGATGTCAGATCAGCATTGTCTGGATCTCGTCTTGGAAGCCTTGGGTAGGGAGAGGCCCGCGTGTGGTGGAAAGGCATCGCCACAGTCCATGGTGTTACAACAGGTGAGTATCATACCGCCACGTATAAGCCGAGTATTAGAAGGGTGCAAATTCAATGTTTGGCTAAATTGAGTTCTGTAACTATCTTGTAGGTCAAGACTTTTTTTGTGTCAACCCAAATTTTCTGATTATAATTATTTCTGATTTAAGCAATGTATTAAAAAAAATACTGGTTTCTTCTGGGTTCCTAAACTTTAAAAATCATTATCTCTAACATACAAGAAGTGACCTAGAAGGGTGCAAAGTCATTGTTTGGCTAAATTGAGGTCTGTAATCATCTTGTAGGTCAAGACTTTTTTTGTGTCATGCCAAATGTTCAGATTATAATAATTTCTGATTTCAGCAATGTTTATAAAAAAAGTTATGGTTTCTTTTGGGTTCCTTTACATATCGGGTAACAATGATCTGACCAGATTTGGGGTCATGAGGTCAAATGTCAAAGGTTACATGGTTGATTGTTTGTTGAAAAGTAGACTATAGTCATGCTATCTCAAGAAACGGTTGACAGATAACCATCAAACTTGCTCTTTTTAGATGACCGCTGGGTTCTACTCTGCTCTGCCCTCAACCGATGTCCAGCAAACGATTCTATCCTCACTGATTGACCTTCAAGTGGACACCAATAGCTCAGCTACCGCAAACCAGATTGCGAAGGTCATCAAAAAGGTCAGTTCTTATACCATATCAGTGACCACAATCAATTTGTTCATTATTCTGTCACTTTAATTTGGTTGTGATGTGTAGGATGTGATGTAAAAATCAACAGGGTTAACACCCTACTCTTTTCAAGAAGTAGATTAGATTCCTTTGCGTGTATGAGATGTGACTGACAAGGAATCTCTATTTATCATCCTATGCAAGGGACGGCGTGTGTTCCTTGAATAATTTTTTTGCATAGAACTAACAGGGGAGGTATGTTGACTCAGAGTTTAGCTAAATTTTATTCAAGGAGATGCTAGCATGTCCGATAGTGGGATTCAAACTGTGTCTGTGCACTCACTGCTGAGCTATCTCGCCTACCAGACAGTATCAGTCTCATTTACTGAAATTGTTGACAAGTTTGTTCGTTCGTGTCTACTTAATTAGATCAAGATACAAGATACAGTTCCTAAATTAAGTTCTTCCATCTCTCGATGGCTGCGATGGCCATCTCATTAATGAGGGACAAGTTGACAAGTTAAAGAGCTTTCACTCAGTTTTCACCAATCAAAAGTAAATGATCTATCCTCTCTGTCCACTAAATCCTGCTCATTTTTTTTGCAGTGTTACATAAATGTTTACTATATATAATAACTCAAATTGTTCTTGCTTATTATTTGTGTTTAATGTCATTTACTATTAAATGCCATTATTTTTTTCTTCATGCAGTTGCCGCTAACAGCAGGCCAAATTGTGGCTGAGCTGAGTAAGATCAATTCTGGACAGAAACCAAAGAGTGTAAAGGAGGTCAGAAAAGCAAGGTAAGTAATTTCTTTTGTATTCAACCATTACTTTTTGGCAGGGCCTGAAACTGATTTGTTTTCCCAGTGGCCTATTCAAGCTCATAAAATCAGTGGCCAATAACCAGAATTGTATGACCCAAATGGAGAAACAGAATTGATATACCACATTGCTTTTCATCATACATGGGAATGGCCGCATGGCCCAGGATAGCTAGAGACAGAAGGGAATGGAAATGTCATGAGGAGGGCTTTGTCCAACGAATGGATGAACTATGGCCTGATAGATAGATAGAATAGATAGATTTTTTTTCATAATAGCTGCTGCACAAGTAAAGGTTTGTGTGCTTTTAATCCCATTGCAAATACCTCCTTGAATTTACCAGACAAAAGCAGAAGCAGGCGAGCAGCGAGGAGGCCTCCCAGCAAGACTCGTCCAGCGAGGGTCGCCCGTGGCAACGAGTGACGGCCATCTTGGAAGTCCTGCAGCAGAGGAAGCTGGGTAAGATGGAGGATCTTCACGCCCTGGTGCCATCGCTCTTCAACATACTCAGCATGTAAGTTTGATGTTTTTATGCCTCCGCAACGAAGTAGCCGGAGGCATTATGTTTTCGGGTTGTCCGTCCGTCCGTACGTACGTACGTCCGTACGTCCCGTTCTCGTGATCGCGTTATCTCAAGAAGGGATTGACAGATTCTGACCAAACTTGGTACATGTATGTATCTTGGTGGGCCGATGATCTGATTAGATTTTGGTGTCATGAGGTCAAAGGTCAAAGGTCACAGAGCTCATTATATATGCAAAAATAGCTCGTGATCGCGTTATCTCAAGAACGGATTGACTGATTCTGACCAAACTTGGTACATGTATGTATCTTGGGGGGCCAATGATCTGATTAGATTTTGGGGTCATGAGGTCAAAGGTCAAAGGTCACAGAGCTCATTATATATGCAAAAATAGCTCGTGATCGCGTTATCTCAAGAAGGGATTGACAGATTCTGACCAAACTTGGTACATGTATGTATCTTGGGGGCCGATGATCTGATTAGATTTTGGGGTCATGAGGTCAAAGGTCAAAGGTCACAGAGCTCATTATATATGCAAAAATAGCTCGTGATCGCGTTATCTCAAGAACGGATTGACTGATTCTGACCAAACTTGGTACATGTATGTATCTTGGGGGGCCAATGATCTGATTAGATTTTGGGGTCATGAGGTCAAAGGTCACAGAGCTCATTATATATGCAAAAATAGCTCGTGATCGCGTTATCTCAAGAAGGGATTGACAGATTCTGACCAAACTTGGTACATGTATGTTCCTTGGAGAGCCAATGAACTGATTAGATTTTGGGGGTCATGAGGTCAAAGGTCACAGGGCTCATTATATGTAAAAGTAGCTTGAGATTGGAAATCTCAAGAACTGAATATCAGATTTCAATCCAACTTGATACCTGAATATATAATAGGGAACAATTGTAGTCATTAGATTTTGGGGTCATGAGGGCAAAGGTCAAGGTCACTTATAGCTCGTAATTGTGATACGTCAAGATCTAAAAGACAGAGTACCATCAAAATTGAGTTGACAGAATTAATTCTGTGTACATGTTGATTTGGGCTTGACATAAATCAATTGCGTAATGGCGGAGGCATCATTTTCGACTGCGCGCAGTCGAAGATCCATCTAGTTTTTACTCTGGTCTCATCCTTTCTACTGCTATCTTAACTCCTAAAGTGTTAGAAAAACTTGTTGTAATCATCATGGACGTGGTGTGGTAAGATTGGCATAGCGCGTGCTCTCCAATCAGTGGGATCCCGAGATCGAAACCAGTGTATTGTACATTGCATTTGTCCTTCAGCAAGACCATATATCCACTATTGTTGGTCTTTACCCAGGAGTATAAATGCTCTGGTGCCATCAATATACTCATCAATATAAATTTGATGTTTTTTACTCATCCTTTTTCTCATCCTTTTCACTAAAAGGGAATTAAAACACCCCAATTTTCTTTGTTAATTTTTGAATATGTTATATATTTTTGGTCATTTTTCCCTATGTTTGAATTTAATTTTTATATTCATGATTTTTCAATAAATGTATTTTGAGCTGAGTGTAATTTGTATGTTTTTTGCCATCCATATAGGTGTCTAGAATTGTCGCAGTCTGAGCAAGGTTCTACAGAATACGTCAAGCAGCTTCTACTAACCACCATTCTGACTGCGTGCGATCAGCTGGACACAAAGGGATCTGATGCTATGGGTAAGATATGTTTAATGGAAAATAAAAGCAAAAGCAGTTACAGAGCACCTTGTGTATTTCTAAATTGCTTTTTAGAATAGTAAAAGGGCGGCGACCATGATAGTGATTTTGCTGATGGAGATTTTGATGATGATGATGATGATATAATAATGGTATTTATATTTTTCTTTTTTTCTTGCAGAGAAACTAACAGAAGAACAGTTCAGCGTAGAGCTTGTTGTCCAATGTATCAGAACATCAGACAACCCACAGACACACAACCATGCCTTACTGCTGCTAGCGACTGCTGCCAAACTATTCCCTGTAAGTTATGCATTCTTGTTTTATTTGATACTTTAAAATGGGTTTATCAGGTTTAAAAATCTAATTGGGAGTAAACTGATGCAAAAGATAAGTGTTACATAGATTTCAAGGTGAAATATAACTATGTAAGAGCTTGGTATTTCAATGCAGTAGAAATTCAAACAATCCTGAGACGCACAGCCATGCTAGCGACTGATGCCATACTATTCCTTGTAAGTTTTCTTCTCTTCTTTTTCTTAAAGTTCTTGTAATAAGGTTTACAGTTGATTTGATGCTAAACTGTCCACTGTTAGTTTTATTTCACCTTGTAAACTGAAAACTAAGAGGTTCATTTGGCTTTACTCACGACTTTTCTTTTGTTTTGTTGAAACAGGAGCATGTGTTACATAACATCATGGCGATCTTCACCTTCATGGATCTTAGGAACAAGTTTTAAGTTCTTTATAAATATAATTTATTATTATCATTATTATGGGTACAAGTCTCATCCTTTCATGGTTAGTTTGAAATCTAGTTGCCCGATCAGGCCACCAAATGTGACTTTTTAACATTTTACTGGCCCCAGGCTATCGGGCAAGTGCTAGTGTCGAGCCCGGCTTTAGTAAAATTTGTTCTCTTGTTTTGTTGAAACAGGAGCATGTGTTGCATAACATCATGGCGATCTTCACCTTCATGGGGGCAAGTCTGCTGAGGCAGGATGATAGCCACAGCTTCCAGGTCATCCACAACACTGTACAGACCGTCATACCGGCACTTGTCAAGGTACATGTACAGATTTTAATAACGTCGGGTGAGAGTGAGAACAGCTCTATGTCAATTTGTTGCCAATTTGAATTCTGCATACTGTCTTATACTTGTACAGGTCTGAGCCTTCTCTATTTGATGCCAAATTTTCAATTGATTTTATGTTTAATTTTGGGCATATATATCCAAAATAAAAGAGAGCTAAACTAGGTTTTTACATGGCCCTCAAATTTTAAACATAATTATCTCTGAAGTATAAAAAGTGACCTAGAGCCGTTCTCTTCTCAACTCAAGGATGCCAGTTTTGATGCAAAAACCCTAAATGCAGGCCCTGGTAAACTAGGTTTTTAGGCTCGCTGCAATTCATATTCCACACAAATTAGCCGGGCATAAATTTTCAGGCTCATGACTTGAAGCTCACTGGCATCCCAGTAATAAAGGGCTTAAATCACACTAGCCGGTGTCACACGGGCCAATTATCTAGATAATTGAATTATCTAGATAATTCAAAGCCTGCCTGTGACCGGTCGGTCACATATAGATAATTGTGTGTGACACCGGCTACTGATGACATCACATCTGATAAGTTTTTATGGCAAGTCCTTGGCTTCTATCTGCTCCACCACACATCGAAACATCAAGGGTCGAATCTGGATCAGGTGGCAGCCTTCCTATCATGACCCCGCTGATCTTTTCTTGAAGTGTATCAACAGTATTGATTGTAATTGTCTGAATGTTTTTAATATCCTCCCAGGCCAGCAAAGACCAGTCCCTGCCCTCCTCCCTGGCGGACAACCTGGAGGATGTGGTTACCATGGTGATGCAGACATTTGTTGATGCCTTCCCCCACATCCCGGAGCATCGTCGTCTGCCCCTCTTCACACACTTGGTCCAGTCGGTGGGCGGAGCCGAGTATCTATGGAGAGTCGTCCTGCTGCTGATTGGTGGATATGCTACCAAGGGGGGCGTGGCCATGTTGCCTGAAGATACGGAAACAAAGGTTAGAAAAGAACTTGATTCATATGATTCTGCGTTGAGTCATAATTTCAGATGCAGTCAAACCTGTGTATAGTGACCACCTAAGGGAAACAAGAAAGTCGCCACTGTAGACAGGTGACCTGATTTGATTTGATTTGATTTTAAAATGTTCAACTTCTTAACAAATTTCTACATTTGCAACCGCTATAGACAGCTTCCATTACATTGTTTTGCCCTACAGTGGATCATTTTTGGTGGCCACTATAGGCAGGTTGGGTGCTATAGACGGGTGACGGCTAAGACGGCTAAGGTTTTACTGTAAGGATAAGTGATTAACCCGTTCAGGACTGATTGATTTTGCTATAACATGCATTCTCCATAGACCCTAGCCCAAGTATTTCTGGACCAGTCCTGAATGGATTAAAGGGTTGAATTACCTGAATAATTCTTGTGTGTTACCAATTAAAAATATCTTACATCTTTCTTATGTAAACTAGTTCTTAAATAATCATGCATCCATTTTTTCTTTTTTCTGTTATTTTTGTTTTCTACTCTAGGGACCTGGCAGAAACCTTGAATTTTGGCTGGCTCTGTGTCATCACTTTGACCCTCAGACGCAGGTCACAAGCCTGGTCAAAATGCTGGCATACATGAGCACTCTCAAGGAGCAGAAAGAAGGTAAGCATGATGACGATGGTGGTGGGGGTAGTGATGATGAGAGTGGTGGTGGTGGTGGTGGTGGAGGTGGTGATAATGATGATGAGGATGGTGATGGTGGTAATGGTGATAGAAGTGGGGATTGTGGTGGTGGTGATGATGATTATGATTGTGGTGGTAATGATGATGATGATGATGAAGATAGAGATGGTGGTGGTGGTGATGATGGTGGTGGTGGTTGAGATGGTGATGGTATTTGACTATTTGTTTTCAATGTCTTGAACGTAATGGGATATTGCAAAATGATCTTCTTTGTCATTGAAAGTCATGGAATCATGTTAGACTAATATTAAAATCTTGGTCAATCTTTTTACTGACATTGTATTGCACCAATTTGTAACAAAAAGTACTGAAAAATCATGGAATTTGACTTCAAAATATTGTATGAACCCTGGAGAATAATAACTCTTTCTCCTTGTCTCCAACTACCTTCCCTCATTTTTCATCCTACTAGTCCCCAAGACTCCATCCCATGCCACCAGATCCTCCAGGCATGGCAGAGCAGACATGAGGTCAAAGGTCACAGACTCTTGAGGATTTGCTCTTTGACCCAAAACAACACAGCCAAGGGCTCTCTTGTAGAGGATTATAATTATTTATTCTTGTTGTCTCAACTGCCTTTCTTTATTTTTCTTCATGCCAGCCCCCAAGACTCCATCCCATGCCACCAGATCCGCCAGGCATGGCGGAGGAGACAAAGGGTCAAAGGTCACAAAGGATTTGATCTTTGACCCTGGACAGCACAGCCCGAGGCAGCTCAGACAGTTCAAATTCACAGCCGTGGGTTTCATGTCACAACTACTGACAAGTGATGCTTTCATTGGACAGGTAATTTAAACATTACCTTAAATCATGCACAAAACCCATCACTTAAAGGGAGCTATTTACAATATCCAATCCACAAATCTTTCTTAAAACTCTAGTGGTTTTCTCATACCTTGTTGTATCTGTATTACCAATAGAAGCATGGAACTGGATTTTTTTTTTTGCATTTCCCTTTCATTAAAAAGATATTTATGATTAAAGTGTTCTGATTTTGTATTATCCACTAGAAAGTTATAACTGTGTACAAAGTATGTGCAATGAGTTAGTACATGTAAGTATCACTTGTTGGCCATATAATATCAATTCAACATGAAATTTTCATACATAACTCAGTGGACATATGAAATCACAGCAATACACATTATATCAACCATTCATCACTTTTTGCACATGCCAACAAAACTCTTAGATCCCTTTAACAAAAATTACCAACCAAAACTTAGCCCTAACCCAAACCGAACCTTAAATTCTACAATTATGATTCTCATCATAACTAAGAATCAATTACCACTCCCTCGACATCTAACTGTTTGATATTAATCCAAAGTGATTGGGACTTTTCAAGTTTTAGTTGTTGCATTTATCTTGATTGATGTATGTCACAACTATTCATTGAACAGGTAATCTAAATATTAATTGTAATATAACCCAAATGGGGTTTTTGGTAGAAGTATATTTCTTTCTCATTGTAACTAAGAATCATTATTATATCACTTTTGGATTTCATCAAACTGTTATAATATCAAATATATAATATATGTCTGTTCATAATTGTACCTGTGTTTTGTTATTATTCTGTCCATTTTCCCCTAGTTGGTGAATCAGACAGATGCAGAGTCGGCAGATATGCAAGACTTGTACCAAAAGTAAGTATTACTAATCAACTTTTGTTGCTCTCTTGCAAATAACTCACTTATTTCATGTCCATTACATTGTTCATTAAATTGTTTGTTTTGTATGTATTTCAATGTAAAAACGTGCAATTCAGCTTGTTTGCTGCCATACGTGTTGACAATAAAAAAAAACATAATAATAATAACAGTATGGTCCATAATAACCAGAAGACTTCCAGAAAGTATAAGAAGATTATTAGCTGTTGCTTTCAATTAGCACAGGCCTGCTGGCCTGGGCCACTGAAAATTAGCTTTAGGCCACCATATTTCATTGATGGTTAGCAGCACTGGCCCAAATTCGCAAATTTGTAATGTTTTCCTCTGTTTGGGGACGAAAGGTTAATATTTCCGGCCACTAGAATTAATTTTACTTGACAGGGCCACAATGAAAAAAGGTTATTACTAGCATTATACATGTTATTGTATATTTCTTGTTGCAGCCTTCTGGAGCAGACTCTGTGCTACATCACACACTTTGCTCACTGTATCCAAGAAAACTTGTTATGGAACCTGTCTATAGGGTCACCTTCTTGTTTCTTTCCTTAGATGGTCACTATACGCAGGTTAATTTGTATTTTCTTCTTGTTGCAGCCTCCTGGAGCAGACTCTGTGCTACATCACACACGTTGCTCACTGCATCCAAGAGAACACGGACCCCATCACAGCCAAGTTCTGGAGAGCCCTTCTGCACAAAGCGTATGATGTCTTGGACAAGGTAAGATTCCTATTAGTGCTGTAACTGACCTTGATGATCGGATCGTTTGATCGGATCGGCAAAAGTGTATCGATCTTCGAAATCGGATCGATGATCGGGTTCGGATGATCGGCTAAAAAAAAAAATTTTAAAAAATAAAAAAAAAAAATAAAAAAAAATAAAAAAAAAAAATCGTTTTTTTTTTCTTTGGAAAATGATCCCCCAAAAACACATTTTGGGAATATAAATGAATACCAAAGCAACATATATCCATATTAATAAGCCCAAGGTAATCTTGTACGGATATGCTTTCATTTCAAACTTGTTACCTCTTCTTTTACAAAATTTCTCACGCCGATTCTGAGCTTAGTCCCATGTGATTAATTTGGCGTAACCTTTCAGAAACACATGGGACTAAGCTCAAAATCGGCGCGAATAATTTTGTAAAAGGAGAGGTAATCAGTTTTAAATGAAAGCATACCCATACAAGATTACCTTGGGCTTATTCATATGGATATATGTTGCTTTGGTATTCATTTATATTCCCAAAATATGTTTTTGGGGATCATTTTCCAAAGAAAAAAAAAAGTTTTTTATTTTATTTTTTATTTTTTTTTGCCGATCCGATCTTCCGATTTTTTCTGCATGATCGGAAATCGGCAAAAACGCTCCGATCATGTATGATCGGATCGTGATCGGCATGCCGATCCGATGATCGGTTACAGCACTAATTCCTATCCCTTATGGAGGAACAGGGTTGAAACTAGTGGGAACAGTGTTTGAACTAGTAGGAACTACAACATGACCCAAAATTAATTACAACGGGACTTTATGCAACAATAACTTTAAAATAGTAGATCAATCAGAATGATATTTCAGGGTATGAAACTATAACTTATTACCTACATCTTGCAGAAAACCCTATTCGATTTGCTTCAGTGGTCATGGAGAATGAGGATCTTTTGTCAATCATGTCATGTGTCCATTCTCGTTCATAACGCGTGAACACAATGGACAACACGTCTCCTTACATTACAAAACCTGGAGGGAAGGGACATCTGACATGATTGACAAAAGATCCTCATTCTCTTTTCAAAGAATGGCCCTTGTAATTAATTTTGGGACATGTTGTAGTAGGTACAGGATTGGAACTGGTGCTGTAGTATTTCAGTTATTTCCATTAAAGGTAACCTGTTGCCCATAATTGGGCGATTATTGGTTAAATCAAATTACAAATCAACGCATTTATATGAAAAATAAATAATAACATTCTGTTGGTCATATTTTTTTTCACTGCAATTTTGAACTCCCTGCTGTTAGAAATTGTGATTGTGGAAATATGGAATTAAATTGAAATCAAATCAAATCAAAATACATTTCCACCCATAAAAAAAATATATATTTTGTTGGACATTTTTTTTCCACTACCAGGTGAACTGACAGGGATTTTCAATTTTATTTTGATGAATGTCATCAGTAATATTTATTTAGTGTCTTAATTGCAAAGAAAATATGGAAATACATTCAAATTACTAGTAACTCAAATTACATATCAACACATGAAAACAAAATGATAACATTTTGTCTGACATATTTTTTTTCCGCTACCAGGTGAACTCCCTGCTGCCAGCCGAGGTGTTTATCAAGGTGGTATCCGGTCTCCTAGGCAACCAACTCTCAGCTGTGAGGAGGAAGGCCATGGAGCTACTCAACAACAAACTCATCCAGAACAAGGAAGGCTTTGAGAAAGAAGAGGTAGGGTATTCAGGAATATGGCAGCCCGCCATTGATCTGTCAATATGTATACTTACTTGGGGGGGTTTACTGGGGTGTAGATACGTAAAACAGTCAATTTGGTGAACTTTTAGTATACAAAATATCACAAACATAATCAGTACATATTTGTTTCTGATTGGAGCTAAAAATAACGAAAAATTATATGAAGCTTTCCAGCACATAAACTATCTCTGTGTATTACCCGCACCCCCTTTTTTGTGGGTTAAAAAAGTGTGGTTTACATCAGCAAATACAGTAATGAGTTATTCAAGGCAACACACAATACAAAAGCGTAAATGATTGAATACGATCATACATGTATTTTTATTCCTTTTATCCATTTCAATATCAGGTCCCTATGCCTCAGGGGATGTAACCCACCCTAGTAGTCATCGCCCCAGTCTTCCCGTGAACGAGTTCGTTGATTTCCCTCCAAAGTATCCAAATTTGAATTGGTCTTCCAACCAGATTTGTGCAGTGTTTTATTGTTTGCCTAGTTTTTTGTTCAAGTTTGTATGTTATTTGTTGTAATCCTCTTCATTATCAGGTCACAATGCTTCTGGGGATGGTTCCCACCCTGGTCGTCATTGCCCAGTCCTCCCGCGAGCGGCAGCCGGTTTCCGAGGAGCTTGACGTCAATCGTCAGACCGCCCTCTACAGTCTGAAGCTGCTGTGCAAGCTGTTTGGTAGCGACCATCACAAGAAGTTTGTTGTCGTCATGGATCTAGCGCTGTCTGTCATTACCGAAACTCAGGGAAATAACCAGGTAAGACCCACTTATTATCATAAAAATCAATTTAAGATTCCTAACCTTTTTACCTGTAGTATGAAATTTGCTGTTGTGTATAACTGCTCGGCAGCGACCAATCACAAGGAGTTTGTGTTTGTTAACTTGGAAATAGTTTGTAACTTAATGGAAACGTTTTAAATCTTAATTTCCATAGCTGACTTTGTAATGAATCTTTCATTATTTAAGTCTCTTTGAACCTTTGTTACCAGTATCAATTGAAATTGTAGCAATCGATATGTATGCACTATATACGTGACAGAAATATTTTGCATCAATTTTTTTTAATTTTAAATATTTCAGGTGATTGCCAGTGGTTTGTTGTGTCTGGGCGAGGCAGTGAGATGTCTGAGAGCGCACGCCATTCCCTACCTCAGTCGATTCATGCCTTCACTCCTGGACATACTGGCCAGCAAGACTAACGTCATCAGGTAAGATGAGATTGATGATGATGATGATAATGATGATGACGACGACGACAATGAGGATGAGGATGATGATAATGATGATGTATTGACGATGGCCATGGCCATGACAATGGTGATGATGATGATGAGCGTAATGGTGGGTGTTGCGATGATGATGACGATAATGATGAGGATGGTAGTGGTGGTGGTGGTGGTAATGATGATGACAATGATGATAGTAACGAGGATGTTGATGATAATGATAACGATAACGATGATGAAATGATGGTGACAAAGATTTTGATGATGAAGATGATTTAGATGATGATGACGATGATGATGATGATGAGGGTGATGATAAAATTATTTGCACGGTGATGATGGTTTTAACGTTTATTATGGTGATGTGATGATGATGACATCTCTAACAAGTATTATAACTGTATAGGAGATTTCATAGCTATTTAGGAGTCAAATTTTGATTAACATTTTGCATTTTATCGTGGTGTTATTGCTTTCTCTTCTGCCAGCTTCATCTGTTGAGTGATGTGACTGCCCTGCAGAAGGTTCTAGAGACACTACCACACTTCGTCAGTCCCTACCCAAATTGTGGGTGAATCGACATGGAATGGCCCTCTATTAGACTCAAATGCCTGTATTTTAATTAACATTTTGCATTTCATTATGGTGTTATTGTTTTCTCCTCTGCCAGCTCTGACCTCCATCTGTTGAGTGCTGTGACCGCCCTGCAGAAGGTCCTAGAGACACTACCACACTTCCTTAGCCCCTACCTAGGACAGCTGCTCCAACAGGTACATTTTGTAGTAAATATTGAAGTTTAACATACAAGTTAGCCTCACATAGGTCTCAAATATCATGCATCTTGACATTTGTAGTTCGATTGCATTTTTTATATTATTGTTTTTTTAATTAGTTACATTGAACTTATTCAAAGTCGGAGCTTGGCCATGATATTTATTAATTAGATGATATAAAATAATGAAGAAATGCCCTAACTACTAGAGGAGGTTGTCTTATATAGAAATGGGAAGTGTCCCAATTACATTTTGATTTAAATTCAGTGTGTTTAATTACAAGAAACGGGTATAAGAAAGAATCACTGCATAAATAATGTTAAATAATGTTGTTGTCTTTTCTTCATATGACAGGTGTGCCGTTTGTCAGCAGCCCGTCAGGATGAGGAGAAGGCTCAGATGACCCTTCGTCTCAAGAGCTGCAGACACCAGCTATCAACCGCACTCCCTCCTAGGGTCCTCATCCCATCACTAGCTGATACCTACAAACTGATTCATTCTACCAGTCAGGTAAGTAATCTCTTTTTGTCTCCTCCTCTAACCTGTTTGACTCCTCTTACTTTGCCTTTGCCCTTCCCTAAAACCCCCCTTAATGACTTGGATGACCCTTTGTCTCAAGAGCCTACAAGACAATCCACACATCTGGGGGGTGTTTCACAAGGATCCTAAGTTAAACTTAACACTAAGTTGGACTTAACTATTATGGAAAGCCATTTGTAGCCTTTGAATAAAATATATTCGAATATATATTCAAATGCAAAAACGGGAAGTATTTTAGACTTTTCTTAAATTTTACATGAAGAACATGGAATCTCCTTGATAATAGAAAATAGTAATGATTTGAAACAACATTTTACACCTTTTAAAGGAACATTTACAAACAATTTTCAAAGAAACTAACGGCTTTTCATAGTTTTAAGTCCAACTTAGAGTAAAGTTCAACTTAAGATCTTTGTGGAACACCCCCTGGTCAGATAAGTAATATGTTTTCCCCTCCTTTAATTTGTCTTCTACGCCTTGAACTCCTCTGACTTTTCCTCCTTTGCTATAGAGGTCACCGGTCTACAGTGGCCATCTTTCTGAATAGCAGGTCTGACTGTATAAACTTAGTGTTAAATTATGCGTGTCCTTTATATGCACCTTTTCAGACCAGCATTGGCTCCCTAATGTCCATTCTGAGTGACCATCTTGACCACCTGTCCAATTCTTCAACCACTCCTCGCAATGGCCTATTCATTGTCTAACTGCCATTTTGTCTTTATGCCTCCGTAACGAAGTTGCCGGAGGCATTATGTTTTCGGGTTGTCCGTCCGTACGTCCCGTTCTCGTTATCGCATTATCTCAAGGACGGATTGCTGGATTCTGACCAAACTTGGTACATGTATGTATCTTGGAGGGCCAATGATCTGATTAGATTTTGGGGGTCATGAGGTCAAAGGTCACAGAGCTCATTATATATGCAAAAATAGCTCGTGATCGCGTTATCTCAAGAAGGGATTGACAGATTCTGACCAAACTTGTTACATGTATGTTCCTTGGAGAGCCAATGAATTGATTAGATTTTGGGGGTCATGAGGTCAAAGGTCACAGGGCTCATATGTAAAAGTAGCTTGTGATTGGAAATCTCAAGAACTGAATATCAGATTTCAATCCAACTTGATACCTGAATGTATCTTAGGGAACAATTGTAGTCATTAGATTTTGGGGTCATGAGGCGAAGGTCAAGGTCACGTATAGCTCATAATTGTGATACGTCAAGATCTAAAAGACAGAGTACCATCAAAATTGAGTTGACAGAATTAATTCAGTGTACATGTTGATTTGGGCTTGATATAAATAAATTGCGTAATGGCGGAGGCATCATTTTCGACTGCGCGCAGTCGAAGATCCATCTAGTTTTCTTATATAATCACAATATTAACCTGAGTAACATCGCATATGAACCGTTGATTGTATAGTTGTATTTGTATCATCTTTTCCAGACCAGCATCGGTCCCCTGATGTCCATCTTGAGTGACCATCTAGACCATCTGTCCAAAGAAGATCTTCTCAGTCACCACCATGCCATAGTCAATCTCTTCCTGACTGCCTTGGACTACCGCTCGGTTCATTCAGAGGTGAGAAAATGGACACTTTCTTTTGAATGCTTCCTATTTTTTGAAGGAGTGATAATACAAATGGTTACAGAGATGATTTGGGTTTATCAATATCATAGTCATTTCTGCCATATAGTCTTTGATTAGCCTTGCACCATTGGCAGCATATGGCTAGTATGCTCCCCGGAAAGTTGAAAAAGTATTTAATATCATTGTGCGGGTTTGAACTGTACCTGATGACCATGAGTAAAAAATAGTGCTACATAATGCATACATGCATACATAGTGCTACATAACAGACATGACTGTCATCATTATTATTATTCTCCATTTATCAAACTGTACATGGATCAAATATATATTTTTATGCCTCCGCCAACGAAGTGGCCGGAGGCATTATGTTTTCGGGTTGTCCGTCCGTCCGTCCGTACGTACGTCCGTACGTACGTCCGTCCGTCCGTCCGTCCGTCCGTACGTACGTCCCGTTTTCGTTCTCGCGATATCTCAAGAACCAGTTGACGGATCAATTTCAAACTTGGTATGAGTGTACATATTGGGGTGACAATGATCTGATTAGATTTTAGGGGTCATGAGGTCAAAGGTCAAGGTCGCAGGACTCAATATACATACAAAAATGCCTCGTTCTCGCGATATCTCAAAAACTGGTTGACGGATTAAATTCAAACTTGGTATTAGTGTAGATATTGGGGTGGCAATGATCTGATTAGATTTTGGGGTTCATGAGGTCAAAGGTCAAGGTCACAGTACTCAATGTATGTGTAAAAAAGTCTCGTTCTTGCGATATCTCAAGAACCGGTTGACGGATCAATTTCAAACTTGGTATGAGTGTACATATCGGGGTGCCACTGATCTGATTAGATTTAGGGGGTCATGCGGTCAAAGGTCAAGGTCACAGGACTCAATATGTATGCGAAAATGGCTTGTAATGGCAAAATTTCAAGAACTGAATGTCGGATTTCAATCAAACTCGGTACCTGATTGTATCATAAAGAGTTAAAGTAGCCATAAAATGTTGGAGTCATGAGATTGAGGTCAAGGTCACGGGACTCATTATGCATGCAAAAAAGCTTGTAATGCCAAAATCTCAAGAACTAAATGTCAGATTTCAATCAAACTTGGTACCTGAATGTTTTTTAGGGAGCCATCAAAGATTAGGATCAGATGGTTAAGGTCACAGGACTCCAAATATATGAAAAATATTTAAAAAAATTAAATCAGTGCATGTTAATTTGGGCTTGATATTAAAATCGCGTGATAGCGGAGGCATAATTTTCGATTGCGCGCAATCGAAGATCCATCTAGTCTTTTATGAAATGAGGTTATGAGCATCTTGGTGAAAGTGTTGACATTTAAATTGACAAGTTGTGAGAGAGACGATTACATACCTTTTACCATCAAGCTTCCATTTATGCATATTGTATGTTATTAACAAATATGTAACTTGTTTGCTTTGTAGGTTTCTCTGCAGGTGGCGTCGGACATTGAAGGTCATGTGATTGATGCAGTGATCTCCATGGTGATGAAACTATCGGAGGCAACATTCAGACCCATGTTCCTCAAGGTGAGAGCAAATTATCATATCCCTGTAGATTTTCTTTAAGAAAATATCTTCAAGTAATCCATTAACCTTGTCAGATTCAACCAAAATACCCTGGAGCTTCCACATTTCTCTTGTGCCTTGTTGTTTGGCTTTAATACGTTATGGTAATAGAATAATGAAATGGTTTTTGATTATTTAGATCATGTTACCAAATTATAATTGAAGTTACATTATATGGTTATTATATGGTAATTATTGATTGTAAATTGTAATTTTGCATATCAACTGATACAAATTATATCATTAAAAATAAAACCTTATTTTGTCACATTTGAAACAGCTCTATGAGTGGGGAACCCAATCAGAGTCCAAGGACAGACTTCTGACTTTCTACCGACTTTCAGACAGCATCGCTGACAAACTTAAGAGTTTGTTTACGCTGTTTGCTGGTCATCTCGTCGCGAATCTGGCCAGTATCTTGGATGGTAACAATGTCATCAAAACAGGTTTGTCTTAATATTCATCTGTTTACTTCACTCTCCTTTAAAAAGATTATCACTTTAGCCATGAGGGTAAACTTTAATGTGTCATCACAAAACATCACATAAATGTATTTTTAAAACTTTGTCTGAAAATTGAAGAGTATGTATTAGCCGGCCACCTTGTTGCAAATGTGGCCAATATCCTAGATGGGAGTCTATACTCTGTACCAATATAGGAAAACAACTTGATGATTGATAATTATCTAATTGTTTTCTTAGCCATTAGGACATATGTAAATATGTTCCATCGGTTATTCTTGCATGCTTACAGTGTGTTTGAAAACTGATCAGTGTGCTGGTAATAGAAAATGGACAATAGTGTATATATATATATATGTTAGACAAAATATTTGTATTGAGTAATGGAGCATTTTGCAGTGTGTTATTTATTATTCCTTCATTTTCATTTATATTATATATAATTGACTTGTTATCCTCCAGGTGTGTAATAGCTTTTGCCCATCTCAAGCATTGGAAAGAGTTTCAGGGACGAACAACCAGCACAAGGGCTTTCTGGCTCAGTTGGCAGAGCACCGGTCTAGCAATCTGGAGAGATCTCTGGGTTTGAATCCCAGGGAAAACCTATTTTCTTTGCTCATTTTCATTCATTTTCATTTATTTCTCCTTCCTTAGATGAAGCCTTCTTCAGCGACATCAAACCTGTTTCCGACGAGAAGTCAGCTTTATTGCTAGGATACACCATGGATTGCCTTCACAAGTGCTTCCTTTATGACAAGGGTGACTTTGTGAGCAAGGAAAGATTTGAGAAGCTCATGCAGCCGCTAGTAGATCAGGTATAGCCTCCAAACCGTTTCAGCTGTTTTTTTGTGATACAAGTTTATAGCCCCTTTTTAACTGTTTGTATTATTGATGATTTACTGCTGGGTAAATGAATGCTTGTATAGCTGAATAGGAAGGTGATCAAGCTTATAATAAGCTTGTAAAAAGCTAATACAACTCTTGGTAGACTAGGTACAGAAAATAACAACATTAATGGAAATTTCATGTGGTAATGTTGATGTACTGAAATGTACATGTGTATACATGATAATTGTAGCCATCGTTAAAAGGGAACTGATGAAATGTCATCTTGGCTCTATGGTCCATATGTAGTATATTTCCACACTTTCATGTTGAATTATTGTTTGATTATTACAATGTCCATTTTTATTTCAGGTTGAGAACGCTCTGGGAGGCGATGAGATGTACCAGGATCGCATCACTGCTCACCTGACTCCCTGCATCGTCCAGTTCATGGTTGCTGCTAGAGACCCCTCCACCTGGCAACCACTCAACTACCAGGTCCTTCTCAAGACTAGGAACTCGCTGGCCAAGGTAATATAATGTATAACAGTTTAATCTAGAGCTTCAGTTTATATTTATGCCTCCACTGCAAAGTGTCTGGAGGCTATATATATATTTCCCCCCCCCCCCCCTCCGCCCATTCCATTATCCAATGCTCAAAATTAGCACAGGCCCACTGGCCTAGGGCCACTTAAAGTTAGCTTGGGTCAATTGATGCTGAATTCCACTGTCCTGAATGTGCAACTGCATATAACAGAATGTTTTATGTTTTTCTTTGTTTGGAGCCACCAAATTCATGTTACAGGCCACTAGATTGTGAAAAATCTTGTTTTTATTTGCCTGACTGGGCCACAAGGCAAATCATTTAATTTCTAGCGTTGCATTATGATTGCCAAATCTCAAGAACTTGAGACTGTTTGACTGACCAGCGTCAAACTTGTTTTGAAATACATTTGTCTGAAATCATTTGTTCAAATATTGGTAATATTTGATTTTCAGGTGCGATACGCAGCTCTTACAATCCTGCAGTCCATTCACAACCAGCTCGGCGAGGACTATCTCTCCCTGCTGCCCGAGACCATTCCATTCCTGGCTGAGCTTATGGAAGGTAAGTTCAATGGTTTGACATAATATGCTAGATTTATTTCTAAGTTAGTATCTAGTACATAACTTGGCTCTAAGCAACCCTGCATAGATTTGGGATTCCTGTTTAAAGGGGTAGTTCAGTATTGGTAGAGAGGGCGCTGCACATCACAATTTTTTTGTGAGGTAATGAAAAACTGAGTGTTGAATTTGAGAGAAAATGCAATTTTAATGGCAGAATAAACTTTATTTGGTCAAAATCGGTCCAGAAACGGCTGAAATATCAATAAATATATCTGATCTTATAATTGTTTGGGGCCCAAATAATTAGATGAATTTTTCAAAAAATGAAAAAAATGCATACACTTTTTCTAAAATGTTCAAAACCGTTTTTTAAATAGTTGTTGATGATCTCTCTATTTAATCATTATTTCAATAAAACATCACATGCATAATTTTGTATGAAAAATGCTTAAAACCAATGCCTTTTTAGAGAGCGCCCTCTTGTGTTTTAATGGCTCTTTTTGAATGATAATGGGCTTTTTACTTAGTCGTTTATAATTTTGTATACCTTTCGAGCATGGTGGAGTTATAACTATTAGTTTATAATGTTACTGTCCAGGTTTGGTTACTTAAGTTCAGCCTTACCAAAACTGTACTACCCCTTTAACTTCAGTGCATACTAGACATAGCACAAGGTAACTAATAATCCTGCAGTCCATTCACAACCAGCTCAGTGAGGACTATCTCTCCCTGCTGCCCGAGACCATTCAATTCCTGGCATAACTGCTGGAAGATAAGGGCCCCATTTCACAGAACTTTTCCAATTGTTGTAAATGTCCAATTATTGTACCTACCATGTCAACATCATGGAGCATTATAGCTGTTGCCATGGTGGTTGCAATAATTGGGACACTTTTATGAAACAGGGCCCGTATCTTATGTTTGATGCAATATTCTAGATTTATTGTAATTGCCTGATTAATAACTTGGCTCTGAGCGTACGTCAGTGACATTTCTTTGTTCCACTCTTAACCCGTTCCCTTCGAGATTCTGAAATCTCCATAGATTTTGTACACAACCCACCCGGTTCCCGTATTCAAGGGGTTAACCACTGCATTCTTTGCTCATGGAAGATGATTTCAATTGATAGATGTGATATGCTAAATTCATTGTTAAGTAAAAATTTGTCAATCTCTCGTTCTTCTTTCAGACGAATCTGAAGAGGTGGAGCAGCATTGTCAAGATGTGGTGGCGGAACTGGAGAAAACGTTGGGCGAACCTCTACAGAAATACTTCTAGATGATGTGGCAACAAAACAAGTTTTTGTATCACATCCCACACTTAGAACCCCAGAATTTACGAAAGGGTTTAGGGCAAATTGATAGATGACATATGAGATAGTTAAGGTGGAGATGGAGAAGAATTGTCAAGATGTGAAGGCAGAACTGCAGGAGACTGTTGGCCAACTTAAAGTGATTTATTAATTTTGTAACATTTTTACCCAAAAGTGTTCTTTGAGACTTCAATCATAAACTACTATCATTGTATGATTCCTCTGAATGATATATGATATTTTCATAGATGTTTACCAAGTGAAAAAAGGTGACAATGGATGGCGGATTTTGTCCCCGATCGTGTGCGTCAAATATCCAAATTCAGATACTATTCAGATACTATGGACGATTAGGTATCCAAATTTGGATACTGTTGACTACAATCAAAGAGCATTTTAATTCAATCGTAAATATCTCCTTAATTAGGGAGACAGTTGAAAAATTAAAACCTATTGCATTCTTCTATAATGATTTGGTTGAATTTGACAAAGTTAATGGATCACTTTAATCATGCTATAGAACTGTGATTTTGTTTTAGGAATCAAATTTATTTTTTTGCGTATTCCATTTGAATAATGAAAGTCTTGAAATAATGAGAGGGGGATCCATTCAAAAATACTTCTACTAGTTGTATCATCTCTTGATGTTCTTATTTGCCCTTAAGTTCTTGTATAAATCAGAACAACAATAACACATGTTTATTAGTAAAAAAATTACTTTTAATTCAAAGATTGTATAAATCAGAACAACAATAACACATGTTTATTAGTAAAAAAATTACTTTTAATTCAAAGATATACAAAATATCATTTAATCGGTATAAAATTGCTATAAAAATCTCTTAATCAGTAATGAAACACAATTTTAAAAACATGCACACAAATCTTCTCAGAACTTTGATATATTGCTATCTACTTATCTACCAAATGTATTGATTTGTCTTATAGGTATATATTTTACATAAGATATATTATAGTACAGATTATGATACATATGTCCATGTGAGTATTTATACATCATTCTTTGAGATGAAAATCATAGATCATGCCAGATGATATTTTAAATGATTTGTGCAGAAAAGAAATATAAACTGTTTACATATCCATTTAATTCTTACAAGTAAAAAAAAAGTACTGTGCATGATATAAGTTGTGTGCGGTAATAACATGAATACATAGGCAGAGAAATATTTTTCAAAACCCTAAATGTTTGTTTTTACACAGGCAATGTGTCTATATGTTAGCTGTACACTTGGGTTTTCATCAATGGTGATGAAATACAAAATTAAATCAAATTCATAGACCAATGAATAATCATTTGGTAAAGCTACTTTTTTCAAGTTGCTAATTTTTGTCAACTTTGATTGTCAGTTGAATTAAAAGATATGTAACTATTCCCATAATTGAATGAAGTACTCTCGCATTTTCTTTGTACATCGTGTTATGAACGGAGTGAGGTGAGTGAAAGGACAAGAAACTTTTCTTGGATGTGTTCGTTAAGGCAGTCTCCCAAAATTATACCCAAAGATTGCAAGGAGGCGCGACCGAGATTGCATATGACTAGCTGGAACTGGTTTTGTGCGCACATCCAAATTTGTGAACATATTCAAAACTCTGAAAGTGCAGTCTTCGGGGGGGGGGGGGGGGGGCAATGCTATTGCATTGCATCGCATGCCATTAACAGCAAAAGTCTCCTTATGGGAGAAAGGCTTTAACACATATACAATAACAAATCTTCATTCTGTTTCCATGTATTCTGCTTTCACAATTTAAAAAAAATAATAAAAACATTTAAAGCGACACAAGAGTCGGGACCACCCTGTGTGCATGTGCGCATGTGAGATGTTATATATTAATTTTGTATTACATGTGTGTGTCAATCGAATTTACAATTTATGTACAGAAAGAAATAATTTCTCTTCTAATCTGTACATACGCAATCTATAAAAACATACTATATTCATATATTCATATATACAATAAGGCATTTTAAAAACATTACAAATTTCCCATACAAAGACAAAAAAAGTTACTGGTTAACATTGTCGGAGGACAAATGGCAAAAACTGTTCCAATTCTGAGATGAAATACCAGAAGTCATATGCGTATGAATGTATAATAGTCTAGGTACATACATTTTAGCTACAGTTATCAAGACAAGGACATATCAAATATTTGTTTTCAAAGTAATACATGTCATGCTCCTCAGACACACGAGTTCCTTTAACTTTCTATATTATCATTTTCGCTTGTTTCTGAGTCAAAACTAGTCTGTTTACCATGACGTTTTCACAAACTTTTTTTGAAAGCATAGACAATCATACTTAAATATACCTGCTAATGTTTTTTGCCCATGACAACAAGGTAAACCAGTTAATTTCATATGAAAGACCTCTTTGGTTGCAGTACTATTTCATGCTTGTAGTGGAAAACTTTTGCAATAGTTTTCTTTGTTCATAAAACTCGCCATATCAACAATTTTATAAAAATCTGAAATGGTAGGGAGTACCAATTAATAATCTCACAGAGATAGCATTAAGATAACATGTACACCTTGACATCATTTTTCAGTCTTCATGAATTTGTATAAAAAGGAGCAACAATTTTAATATTGCAGTACTGTTTTGTTAAGGTAGTGGAAGACTATTTTGGATATTTCACTTATCTCATTAACGTTGCTTTTCTGTACAATATGTGAAAGGCGGAATACAAAAAATGGACCATAGTATAAACGAACATCTTGATTTTAAAAAAGATAAGGGAAGGACCTTTTTAAATATTTGTATTTGAAAATTTTAAAAGAACTTTGCAGAACCCACAAAAATGTTTATTGGCAAAATAAATAAATACATTTTAAAAAATGACTGAATAAACATATAAATAAATAAGGTCCTCCGCCAATTTCAGTTTGTATAGTTAGAGGATACTGTTCCCATTTAGTATTTAGGAACTTGTGCAGTGATGAGCATTTGAAATCGCTACACAACATATACAATGTATTTTCATTGACCTCGCATACATTTGGCCAAGTACAATTAGAAAGCTGCTATTTTGACTGGTACTGTACCTCAATGGTATGATTCATATATCTGGAGTGACCATACTACACCAACTTGACCATACAATAATGCAATCCCATGTATTTGAGGTGATTTAACTAACGCAAACTCTTTATATTTTGTAAAACAACGATACAGTGAAACCTTGTTATAACGAGCACCTCGGGGCACATTGAATTTATTAACTTGTTTTTATCCGATATCTCATACCAGGGCTTAAAAATAATACAATACATAGAGCTTGGACCTGTGAAACAGCCTCGCTACCTCGGTACCTCGTTATAACAGAGTTTGTTATAAAGAGGTTCCACTTTATGGTCCGAATGTAAGCTCCTTCTAATAATGAGTTTCAAAAAGTACCAAAAAGGCTTCACAACTCGAGGTCACAGAACAGCCTGATCCATTCGGCTTTCCTCAGCTTGTGCGGGAGCTTGAGTTGCTGACTCGCGGCCGTTGACCTCTCGAGGATGTACTTCCTGAGGTCATTGACTGCCCCTGGCTGTAGGAAGACCACCTTGAGCGGGGCGATGGAGTTGTTTGATCGGTAGTAGTCATATCGGGGCGCTTTGGTGCGGAGCTTGGCATCTAGATCATCGGCAAACTGGTGGGAAATATTGAAAACAAAGAGTATATGTAGCAGAATATAATGAGTATATTTCTTGATTATAATCATTGAAACAATTCTTAACATCTTATTAAATATTTCTTTTAACAACCATGATAAATCCTGCTTTTCCTTACACGTTCTCTCATTATTATTACTGTTTTTGTCACTAAAGCCATTTATTATATGCAATCAACGAATACAAGCTACAATAATTTCCGCACAATAAATGGCTCTTTGATTACGAGTTTTCTAGCTAGTCGCCCTTTAGGTGTACACATGTGTTATAGGAACCACGTTTCTATCCTTTCAGTTACCCAATTATACACCTGGGTAGAAAGCTGAAGTGTCTTGCTGAATAAAATAATTATACAAATGCACAACTCGGTTTCGAAGTTGATACCAGACGATTGGAAGTCCCCCATTCGTGCCACAACACCTCCACTAAAGTATTGCCTTACAATATAAAGTCAGTGAAAACTCTCATACCTTGGCTCTCTGTTCTTTTTCTTTTCCAAACGTTGCGATGGCCTCTTCCAGTTCCATGAAGATCATGTAGTATCCACATGGACTCCACTTTGTGATTCCTGCAGATGGAAAATAGACGCAAATGTTATATTCGGGTAATAACATATGGAAATATACATCATAATGGAAGGTACATAATTATGCGTTACAAAATGATTGAGAAGGGTGATTTTAATCTTTTGGTTGGGAGTGAAAGAATAATGCAGTGTAGGAGAAATAAACATTACATTTTTTACTTTACTTTTAGCTAGATATTTTGATTAAACTTTCCATTCAATCATTTCTTTGATTACAATTTAAAATTGAAACGTGAAAAATAAATATTAGATAAGAGTAGGAACTTTCAAAAATAGAAAATACAATTTATTTTTCATATATAAGTACTAAGTTCTAAAACAGACAATGACAATTTCTGGGAGTAAGATGTTTAAATGAGCTACCTCAGAAAATCGGTGAACTGCCCTCTTTGGAGCGGTTTAAGATGGCTCTCGAAACAATTTAGTTCCCTTTTATGAAACTCATACCCTCGTCTAGATGCTGAACAGGCGTTGGTAAGTATAACCACATAATTATAGAACTAGAGCTAGACCAAGAAGTAGAACAAGGACGCAAAGAACCTACCCATGGCTTCCTCATACAGTGGGCTCTCGACGGTGGAGAAGTCGACTAGAGACAACCCCTGCCAGTCTGATATTGTTTCCTGGATCGATTCTCCTACAAGCACCTCTGGCGTCTTCTCGCATCGCACATTGAGTACCTCACCAGTCCTGTAGGAAGGAAAATAAGATATTTTCATAACAAAAAGCTGCATCACTTACCGTGATCCCTCCTACTTTCCTTACAAAAGTCGATTTAATTATCATTGGGTTAGTGCATGTTTTATATATACAGTAGCTTCTGAATATACGAACAATGAAAAGGGTTTCAGGGGACGCCCCCTCTTCAGGGTCTTTGTGGCTCGATGGTTGAGCACCGTCCTAGCAATCCGGATGTCTCGGGTTCGATTGCCGGTGAAGCCTATCTTTCTTTGCTAGTTTTCATTCATTTAGTTATGTTAATGAAATTACGTGATGTTGGAGAACAAGAGTCGGGGAAAGGTTGACCAGAGAAAGCCCAATCGAGTACCTCGCCATTCATATATGAGAAGGGATATCAGACAACGATGAGATGGTATATGTATGTTTTTCATTGAATTAACGTTATATTGAAGAAAATGAATGGGGAGCGTTTTACGGGGAAAGTTCGTGCTAGTCAACTAGAGTTTCCTGGTTAAATAATATTCTTTTTAAAAACCCTTTGGCGTCTTAACATCACACCGTCATAAATTTAAAACCTTGCACAAAAGTTAGATGTTTGAAGGTTTAGTTTCCATAGTTAGGAAGTGTTTAAATAATGTTTACGTTGTTGACATTATAACATCTCAAATCAACACATTCTCAGATATGAAGTTTTTATGTGATATTCAACAGTTGCTTTAATTTCTCACTATATATGCCATTGGCGTATTTCTCTTTACCTACCTGTACATGAATTGGAAGATGGGCGTTTGGTTCTTGAAGTCAACGATCTTGATGACATCTCCCATCCTGTAGCGGTAGAGGGCATCTAAAGATGTCAACACGATTTCGTAGCATTGTCCGATCTCCACTTCGTGCGCCAACAGTGTCTCGGGTTGATCCTCGTGGCTGTGAAAGGAGAGGTAATAAAAAAAACTTGATTGATGGTGTCCTTTTACGATTATTAAGTAATGTGCAAACCTCGGTAGCTGGTGTCTTTGAGGTTTCAAGACGGTTTTAAAGCATTTCCCAATCTCCATTCCATGTGCTAATAGAGTGTCTCAGGCTGATCCTTGTGATTTTGAAAAGGACAGACAAATAAAGTCAATTTGATTAATGGTGTCCTTGCCTAAATGGAGTAACCTTTACGAATACTACAGTTCAATACTGTGTGAACCTTGGTAGTGGGTGTCTTAAGATTTCAAGACGATTTTGTAGCACTGTCCGATCTCCACCTCATGCGCCAACAGTGTCACTGGCTGGTCCTCGCGACTGTGAAAGGAGAAGCAATAACAAAAACTTGATTCATGATGTCCCTGCCTGAATGGAGAAACTTGCACGGGTATTCAGTATTGTGTAAACCTCGGTATCTGATGCCTTTCAGATGCCAAAGACGATTTCATAGCACTTTCCTATTTCCATTCCTCGCGCTGACAGTGTTTCAGGCAGATCTTTGTGAATGTTACAGGAAGGGAATAAAGCCGTGATTGGTGATGCCCCTGCCTGAATGGAGAAACTTGTACGGGTATTCAGTATTGTTTAACCTCGGTAGTCTGAGATTTCATGATGGATTCATAGCATTTTCAGATCTTCATTACATGCGCTAACAATACAGTGGCTCTGGCTGATCCTCGTGACTGTGAAAGGAAAAGGAATAACGGAAACTTAAAACGTGTTTAATATGCCCTTGCCTTAATGGAGTAACTATTACGAATAATACAATTCATGCGATAACCGTGTCTTAGGCTGATTATCGAGACTTCGAAAGAAGAAGGAACAACACAAACTTGAATTATAAAACCCTTGCTTTAATGGCGTAACTTATACGAATACCACAATTAAGAATTGTGTACACCTCGGTCAGGGGGCATTTAGAGATGTCAAGACGATTTTTATTGCACTGTTCTAATGGTGGTTCTGCTGACACAATTACGATGATTTCGACTGCAGGTTCTTCTATTGCATATCAATTCTATCAATTCATCAGTCTTCTGCCTCCTCATTTAATCTAATGACCCGAATGACATTGTTTACAACAATGCTGACAATCGAATAATGTCATATTAACTAATCCTTTTACATTTTGTTTAATTTTCTGCTAATAACATTATATTCATAACGAGAATGAATGCATGTATTCTTCGGAGGCGATAGTCGCTTAGGTGTGAGTGATATACCCTACCTGTGGTCAACCGGAATAAACTCGCAGAAAACATCTGATGGCGTCATGATGTATTTGGTATCCAGACCATCAACACTATGTAGCATGCCAATCGTTCCCTCTGTAGAACTGTACGCACTCGAGATAATCGGGAAATCTAGGAAAGAATGAAAGAATATAAAATTAAGATACATTTCATAATTTATTAAGGAAGATCAAAAGTAGTATTCACCATTTTCTTATGATATTATTGTTTATGTCTCTTTTTTATATAAAAATAAACTCAACATTATGTTGCTATATAAGAACTATAGGCATTTGGGGTGATCAGGAAATCTAGTCTGAAGGAAGCATACATTTCAACTTTCTAAAGATTTATAAGGATACTTCAATTCACATATTCTGTTTGATAGTATGAATCATGTTTACTTATCATGGAGCCGCGGAACCGGGGGGCCGGGGGGGGGGGGGGGGGGGGGGAGAGCTGGCTGCAGCCCCCCCCCCCCCCCCCCCCACTTTTTTGGCTAAAAACAAAGAAATACATAAACACAAAATAATAACTATAATAACAGCCCAAATGTGGTCAGCCCCCTCACTTTCAAAACCTTTCCGCGGCCCCTGTTATCTACAGCTGATATGAAAGAGTTGTTTTCTTAAATTAAAGAAAGTCATAACTCCTACCAAAATTGTTGTCAGAGGCAAATGAAACCCTTTTAATTACCTTTGGTATACTTTTCCTTGAGTCTCCGCGCGTAGACTACCATAGCACCAGTCGAGATGGCAAAGATGGCGCAGAGATGGGGCCAAAGTCTCCTAGCGATATCATCGAAACCCTTCCTGAACTCTCTTTCGACTTCCATTGCTCTCTCCGGTTCGGGGTTGAGCTCTGACTCCAAGCTGGTGCGGACATCATCGTCGAGTCCAATGTGTCTGGATATCTTCCCATGCCGCAGATCATTAACGAGGCTGGGCCAATCCTGCTCCATGTTCTGGAAGAATGTGAACATCGTGGAGCAGAAGATGGTACCCAAGTTGCCTAGGTAACGGTCGCGAAGCGCGAAGAGAGCGTGGACGTACAACGCCTGGCGTTCATTAGTCAGACGCATACCGACTGGAGGAGTGCTGAACTGTATCCTATGGAGGATGTCTGGGAGTACCAACATGGTGGTGGGACCGATCGGGAGTCCACCAGGTGATTTATCTGCATCATAGTGGACGTACAACATGCACTTCTTCTGCAGAGGGCTCAGATTCGGTGTGTACTGTTTCGTTACTAATCGGAAAACCATTGGCATGATCTTAAACAGAAATGCAACGTTCCGTTCCTTTGTGATAGCGACCAGCTTGGGTTTCCCGGTCGTACCGGAAGTGATACCCAGTCTCGAAGGGCAACCCGGAAGCACTACGTTTGGTTCACCCGCTGCCACGCGATCCATGTAACCGGCGTAGTGCGAGTACCCCGTGATCGGGTGTCGTGTTCTGAAGTCCGCAACTGATTTGATGGAAGCGAAATCAAAGTCCCTGCCGTAATGCGAGTTGCCGCGCCGTTTCATCTGTCGCAGAATGAACTTTTCTTGATGCTCCTGGCAGTCTGCGCTTTCCTTTTCCAGCCTCATCAGGTAGTAATCTCCCATGAGACCGTTGATCTGATAGAAGATGTACTGTATGACCATGATGTGTGCGGGCGTGCAGTGGGGTGCGATGGAGGTGGAGATGTTGAAAGAGATGATGGTGCCCAGGATAGATCCGATCAGGACACATACTGAAAGGAAAAGAGCAAACAGCATTGACAATTATTTCGTGTTTTAAAATCAATTTAATAGATCTGATATTCTTAGTGTATTGTGCCTGTAGTCGGCCATGGCACTCAAAGGGTTAAAGTCGAGGTTCAAATAAGGCCGTACATTACATGAAAGCAACACTTTTCTGTAAAATCATGTTTTAATACTCCATGCACCATTGTCATGTGGCTTAATTAGCAAGGACTAAATGTTCTGTCATTATTATAACTTTTACAAGGTTTTACATCCCTTCTTGTGTCGCCTTCGATAGAAACACTCTTGTGACCTAGCTGTAATTCTAAGTAGCTCATTTGTTGTACATATTCTTTGTAGTCGTTATTATATTAGAACAAATTTTGAATTGAATTAAGGGTATATGGTCTTGGCTTCAAATGAAACGCACATTATTACAGCGTCTCCGTTTGGTTCTTGAGAATCAACATGGTAACTAATTATTACCCTTCCAAGTAATCAAATTTTCCAAAGAGACGATACATGGCTTATTAGGTTCCCATTATTGGTTTACTTTGACTTACTTCGGCCGAACAACAAGAGGTAAGAATTTGTGGTTCCGAATAGCAGCCGGCACGTCAGTATGGTCGACATGACCAAACAGATGACTCCCCAGAGTTGGATCTTGTTCCGCTCTGTAAGTCGCCATCTTAACAGATCTAACACTGAAATTAAAACAAAAATTGAAGGAAAGAAATAAGGTAATAATTTGAAATATAGAACTTAATAAATTCATCAGCAGTAAAGTTAGTATTATTATGTGCTATCTTCTTTGATATGATTATTTGGTGGACGTGGCGAAATTACATGACTGCCGAGAACTGGATGTTGTGCCTCTTTGTGGGACGCCAACAGATCTAACACTGCAATGACATTGACAATGGATGTAATTATATAAATAAGTTCCTTGGTAACGATGAGATAAGATCATAAGATATATTTGATGCAAATTATTAATCCAATCACATTGTGAATTTAAAAAAATAGAAAGACTTACTGATGTAACTGACTTATCGGCGAAACGTCCATGTTTTCTTGTTTTCATAATTTGTACTAATGTGAATAAGATTCATTCAATTAAATTTATCAGCATCAGTGTTATGCGTTTTCTCTTTGATATCAATATTTGTAATTTTAAAAGTAGGTGAACTGGCGAAACGCATAAACAATGAACATTATTCCTTTCTTTGTTTTTATAGTAGTCATCTTCACAGATCAAACACGTAAAAGAAACGGGTTATAATGAAAAAGATAACTTTATAGTTCATTGGTAAGATTGTCAATATTTCTTTCTTTATGTTGCATGATAATCATTACCATTTGTTAGAAATTATATGTCCTCTCATCTGATATAACTAAAGGAGGTAAACATGGCCATACGCAAACCCGAGTTAGTATATTAACAGATTAAACAGAATGAAACAGGTGAAATGTTTTTAGCAACAATATGATCTAAGAGTTATTAATTACTCAATATCAAATCATAATTATGTTTCGAAAATAATATCGCTAGTGATATTCGTTTGTCTCGCAATGTATGGTCAATAAGGAATCTAAAATCACGACGTTTCGTGCGCCGCTGCAACACTTCGTCAGGTGATACAATCTACCAGGGTTGCCAGATCGCGGCTAGTCTTGACGGCCAGACTCTTTATGTTTTACGGCCAAATTCGGCCAAACTTTTTTTTTCACGGCCAACTTTCACGGCCAAATTGTATCTACATAAAAAAAGGCAGTATAAAGGTATACCCCCATGCAAAATCTCTAAAAAGTCAGGCTCTCGACACACTGTCATACGTTTCCCAATGTTTAAATAAATCCTATGATATTGATTTAACAGATCTATAAGAAAACGGCAATATTTAGAAGAAAAAGGGAAAACATGTTTGGATATAAAATACACTCGGGTCTGGCATAGATGTCATGGCCAAGGGGAATATGTCCAATATAAATACTTATGTCAAATGTGTACGTGCTCACGTGAATAGAGGGGTATGGGAATAGGCGTACCATTATCTCCCCAAAATATTATTCTTATAAATGAACACCTTTAGTAGTCCACTCTATCAACAAATTCACAAAATATGTTTTTAGAAAAAATATATACAAAAACGCATTGATCACCATTTTAAAGCATGTGTTCATGTGTCTGAATTACGAACAAGACTAATTTGTCCAGAGCGCGTGTCTCTATCAACGCTCTCTGTCCGTACGTCCAGATCGAGCGAACGAATCGTCCGGGATTCTCTATACGCGTGAATATAATAGCATTGGCGCACTGCACTCGCAAATGTTTGGCCCGTTCTCGCTCGCATGGCAAATGATAGGAAAGTTGTACACATTATTTCAAGTTCTTTTATATTTTAAAGTAGCTTTAAGGATATATTTTCTGTTTAATTATGAAAAAGGCCAGAAATGAAAATTCACGGCCAGATTATCTTTTTACGGCCAAAATTCGGCCAAATTTGTTTGGCCGTGAAGTTATTTTTTTTCACGGCCAAACTAAATTTTATTCGGCCAGATTTCTGGAATCTGGCCGAAAAAAAGGCCAAATGGCAACCCTGCAATCTACTGTAAGCAAGCGTGTTTTATACCCTGCGGTAGGCTCCAACGCGCTATCCCGCATGAGCGAGTTCTTTGAGGTTATATCATGTGATATAATCATGAAACTTGTTTTAGTGAGCATTGTACATACTGAGCTGTTATAGATGCAATGCGCGTATGTGGTCGCTATAAAAACATAGAACTCAATAGATTCATTAATCATTCGCATTGACTGTTGCACGAGTTTCAATAATAAATGAAATAAAATATGAGTTAACATTATTTTTTAAATGATGGCTTTGTGCAACAAACGCATTCTCAATCTGAAATCTATCGACATGGACAATTATGACGAAGCCCAATTAGAAAATACGTAAGATCATAAATAGTAATATAAATCATGACTAAGCCCAATTTGAAAAAAACCTAACATTATAAATATTTATATAAATCATGACGAGGCGCAATTTGAAATGACCCGGCTAACATGATAAATAAATAGCAATGTGCACACACAGACAATATGATTCAATAGGGACGTTGTAAGTACTCAATCCCCTTGGTATGTTTGTTCACATCCAGTGACGGATCTACGGGGGGGGGGGGGGGGGGGTTAGGGGGTTTAACCCCCCCCCCCCCCCCTTGGGCTGCCAAGTGAAAATGTGATGTGCATAGAAAAATGCCATCATGTGTCCAGACCCACACAGTATCCGCATCGTCATTGGGTCAACCCCCCCCCCCCCCCTTAGCAAAAAGCTAGATCCGCCCCTGACATCACTCAATGTCTGATTGTCAAGCCATCGAACTCATACAGAAATGGATCAATTGATAAAAAGAAAGCAAACGAACATATTAGCTATGAGAGCATGCGACAATTTAAAAGCAAATAATTATGAAAGAGTGGATCATAGAAACCGCTTCTAAAAGATAAGTGAAAGAACAAATGATTCATAAGAGCAAATTCGTATTTGACGTACATCTTATTGGATTTCGTCAAAATCTTGCATCTGTACAAATTTACAAATCCACTCGTTCTGCTTTCATTTTGAACAGTTGAATTCTAAAACGATCTAAGGTTTATCGAAAATCGAACACATCACCACTTATAATTGACATAACCCTTTTCCGGAAATGGAGAAATGGGTAAATACGCAAATCTGAAGTACAAACGACGGAAACAAAGCATTCTGAAATCTTAATTGACACCTATTTTCTTTCTTATAATTTATATTGATGCAAAAAAAAAAAAACGTGCCCATAATGCTGGGGGTCGACTGTCACCCTTTCATCGGGAGTCGTGCCCCCCCCCCCCCCCCCCCACTATTGGGCACTATTGCCCCCTTGCTAGTCGATTCTCCCCCCCCCCCTCCCCCCCCCCCCCCCCCCCCCCCACAGTTGTTGGAAAACTTCACGTATACCGTTCTATGTTGCTAAGACGCTGACAGAACACATGCATCTACCCCTGTTACTATCAAGCTATTACACGTTTTAGGGTTATTCTTATTAACATTATTTGAAAAGGAGAACTTAAACGGAATCAATCATATGGATGCTGTCCAGATTTGTTTATTGTATTAATATTAATGGAACCACCACGCAGCCCTCATATATCAGGCGCCAATCCCCTGCTTTTGCCACATCTATTGATAAGACGCTGCTATAACACACGCTTCTAACCATGTCATTATTAAAATATTAAACCTTGTAGGGTTGTGCTAATGGACATTATTTGAATAAAAAATAAATAAAACAGAGATCAAATGACTGCTGACTGTTTTGTTTTTTCTTTTCGTATAAAACACCACGCAGCCCTCATCTATCACGCACCAACCCCCTGCTTTTGCCACCGAAACTATAATGAACATGTTTGGTGTTTGTTATAACAACGATCCATACTAGACTATTGTGATGAGTAAAGCGGCGGATAGCGATGAGCAAACTTTAAAAGTATGTCGCATGAATAAGGCTTCACCACAGACACCTTGGGTAAACTTGCATTACGTAACGGAACAAACATTTTTATGTCATTGTGAGAATTTCAAGGGCATTAGAATTCGAAAGACCGGTTGAAAAATGAATAGTGTGATGTTATGAGTTGCAGATCCAGTGCAATAGTATGAAACAAATATTATAGTGTATTACATATATACTTGACCGTTTACTGATATGAGAGGTAACTATATTATAGATAACATTATACAGTAAATGCACTGCAGACCACATCACTTGGCATCATGGTGTTTGTTTCAAATTATGTATTTTGTTCGTGTTCATAAAATTAATATAGTTTATTAAATTATGAACCCCAAAATATATATTATACAAAAATAAATAATATCCGAAACAAATTATGGCGCGTTTATGAGAAAAGGTAAAAATATTCCTTGTGGAATCCAACTTCCGCCTTTTTAAATCCTATACCATCGATATCAAAATATATGTGTATATCGATGCCCTATACCGTACCCCTAGAAAAAAAAAGACTTGAAGAGAACACAAAATCACTGTATAATAAAGTCCGTTACCTAACAAACAAACTGAACATTTCTGATAAGAACTTTCAATGAATATCACTGTCATTTTTTTTTAGCAATTATGAAATATGTCAAGTACAAATAAAATATATACGAATTAACACTGAAGAATGTACGCCAATATTTCACAAAGACCTATAAAATGATAATTTAAATTAGAAACAAATTCATATTTTTGAAAGATTTTATAATTATGACGTCTGTCTGAAAATGTCTCTGTTTGGTGACTGGAATAGATGACACGGCGGGGCATGTATCCCCCATGTATCGTATGTATTGCGTAATTGCTGTTTAAAATTCCACTGGCAGAATACCTTTTCAGTGTGAAATACTTTCTCTTTTGCTCTACTATAGATTTCATTGTATGGCCATGGGGAGCCCCGGAGACTCCAGACAATTTCGGACGTGATTCTTTAGAAAAGATCCAGACAACATTTCTTAAGAGATTAATGATTACAAAGAGCATTCACCCTTGTCATCCTTCACTAGTACAGTCTTGCAGATAAAAGCGCGTGGGTTGAAATCCTCTTGTGTAGCTACAAAATAATTATGTTCTAGGAAAGGAGGGTCCGCCGAACTAATATTCGGATTTTCACCCCAGCTTGAGCCAAACTACAAATCGCATAGCAACCCTGTAAACATTTAACTTTATAAAGACAAAGACAACAAATTTATTGATAAATCATATGTGCACAGCGTAGCGTTGTTGAGCCACTTTGTATTTCCCTCAAAATATACAAAGATTTTGAGTTTTGTAGATACATTTTCACTAATGGTAATGGAATCCCATGACATTCTTACGAAATATTCAAAATGTTCTGAAAAGAAATACTGCAAATATTGCCCCCAAAACATGCAATTTTCAAGGTAAATATAATAATCTAGGCCAAGATCATATTGTAACGCTCATGGTCAAACTATAAGTCATGGGCCAAATACGATCCTTTATGAGGTATAAATGATGATATGATGCAATCTACATGGGTGAGGACCATTTTTTTGTTGCTTATCTGGCGAAATTCCTGTGCCTCCTCATGAAAATCTAAGGCCCCCCGGCGCCCCCACCCCCACCCCCACTGGAAAAAATCATAGCTACGCCACTGCCAAGAACTTATCTGAAGTTGTACTTGAGGCAAAATAGTGTCATTACCAATACTAAACATTATCTTTAACCGTCTAATCATAATTATATGTACACAACTGTGTGATAACTCGATAGCATCGCGATAACTAGGAACTCCGGGTTAGGTGTGTATTAATTGTGATAACGAAAATAGATCAGGCGGCAAACATGACAAATAGGTTGTGATGTAAATATCCTTTATACTCGTAATCATATAATACTAATAATAATACATTACATTTATATAACGCTTTCTATATAGGGTTTCTAAGCGCATTATTATTATTATTATTATTATTATTATTATATACAAGATAAAATGACAAAGTCAATTGTTGTATAGGATGTTTCCTCGATCATAGAAAGCACAATACATGTAATAGTATAGTATACATAAGTAATACCAATCAAGTTCATAATTGACAAACTCTGTTGACATTCTCAACATTATTCACGATTATTCAAAATTATTCTCAAGCTTATATATACGATACTTTCCAAGGTCCCCTCATCCAGTCATTTACAGTAAAGAAATAGAAAAAGGACGTAAAACATAATTGCTAATATTAAAATACAACATTGAATTGGGCGTAACGTTTATTTAATATATGTTTATGAAAAAGAAAAACATGGAAATACCTCGAACTTTGTTAAAAAATTAACCCTTAGGTAGAAATGAAAAAGAAATATCTTTTTGGGTACGTCTTTATTATTTACCTTCTCTTTTGATCAATACAATAACCGCCGTTACATCTTCATTTGTTTTCATACCAAGCTCGTCAATAAGAATCTTTTGACAAAAAAGTTTGTGTAAATTTGTTTAAGAGGGGACCATTAGCAATTTATACAATTATGATAGAAAAAAATACAGATTTATGACTCATTGCTATAAATAACACAGAGTGAAAAGGACTGATACTATACTATACGAAGTAAACGACATATTATGTGCAGGAGATACATATATAAATGCGTATATACCGTACTTGAACAAATATATGTTCGGGCAAGCTTCAGCAAAAAAAACAATTTGTTTGTACTAAAATAAAAGGTTAACGATAATTCAAATAAAATTAAAATAAAGTACAGAAATGTATCATCGCTATTTGTAGCACAGGGTGAAAAGAAGAGAACTGAAGAAATGATGAAAGACATATGTGCTTGATAAGAATGTAGATTGTATATGTTTCGGCAAAACAAAAACGGTCACCAAAATCGTACAATAAATAGCACAATTTTCAAGAAAAGTTTTATAAAGAAAAAATACAAAAAAATGATTTTGAAAAAGTTATGTTTTTTTAACACTAAACAACCAACACATTTAGTTAGCATCATCGCCACAAATACATCTTTTGACCTTTAACTATTTGACGGAAAACAACACATTGTTTCGCAGCATGCACAAATAAAGTTTTCTCGAAACGAAATAACTAAACGCTTTCATGAAAGAAATACAGTTTTCAAGAACGAAATCAAAAACAAATAGGGTATAGTAAAGAAGTATAACACGCTTCAGAACAAATCTAGTTAGCATCATCGCCCAAAATAGTTTTTTTTCTCTCTCTCTCTTTGTGATCATTGTTACGTCATGGTGAGAGAGCAAAGCCAACAAACCCCATTCATTCATTGTGTCTATTAGTTTTTGAATGGTTCTCTAATAGTTGGAAAGATAATGACGTCATAATTTATTTCATTCGAAGAGTGGCGTAGTGTCAAGCGAGGCCGATGTGGTGGTGGGGGGGGGGGGGGGGGGGGGGGGTAACATTTCCCCCAAGGGTGCAGCGTGAGAAGAAAAAAAACACCACCATAAGTAGGACGTTAGACATGTTTTTGTTTTACTACCCATAGGGAGGAATAGAACCTGAGTTTCTTTTTCGTTGCTTGTTATAATTATTTAATTTACTTTGCTTTAATTTCAATTAGATTGCGTGTGAATGGGATGATTTGTCGTTCAATTTTAAACATGTATAATTAGTCGATTGTAATGTTGATGATATTTTTGACGGATATGAATAAACGGCCTTTATTAGTTCCATCATTATATTTATATTTTAGTCATTTCTGGCCTGACTAAGATCCTGCTAATATAGGTTTGAAAGCTAATAGGCTCTTACTAATTCTCATTTGATTACACCGGCGATTTTTTAGTAGATAAGCATTTTCCAGCAGTATATGTCTTCATCATTATAATTTACATCATATAAGAGAGGGAGGGGGTAGATAGAAAGGGGGGGGGGGGGGGTTGGTGGTGCATCCCCCATCCGGCCCCCCCGCCTTCGGCTAAGCCACTGCATGTAAACAGAGGAGAGCAGTCACACACCTACTGCGTGCATGAAGCAAAAACCACTTCGGTGATCACGTGTTCTCTATTGAAACATTCCTCCGAAAACCTAGACAAACATTCTTCCTTTGAAGACATGCATGTTTGCTCACTAAACAAGAAATTACACTAGAGACTGTTTACCCCTCTACGGGTATAATCAGCACTACATTGTTAGAAGCAAAAACGGACTATAGAAGTCATGGAACAGAGTCCTTGACAAATTATATAAATTACATTTTTTTGGAATAAATTCAGCATAACAAATTAAGCATGGACAGTTGAATATGAGTTGCAGGCACGTTGTGATATTACATTTTCATAAATGAGACTATTTGGATTGACTGAATATACTGACACTGTTCGCCAGTGCTTATTCTGAATAAAGTGGTAAATATGAATATGTATGAAGAAGCTGAAGACTTGATAACTTTATTTTCTTCTTGGCATTTCGTAACTGATCATGATAAATATTGAGAGGGGATGAGATTCAATATAATTATAAGCATGATAGTAAACGTAAATATACATAAATGTGTATATTCAAGGCCGCTAGATCGACTAGTAAATTTGAATAAGAAGCAGGCACATTATGTTCTTTTTTTTAAGGGAAGAATCTAAAACAAAAACTATAGTATGCAATATTTCCTCTGAATCGGCTAAAAGTTGATTCGAGCTTATCTCTCAAAATCAGTCGGTTGTTCCACTAAAGCCCTCCGCACACAGAACCGACTCGACCCGAGCCGACTGGTTTTCAGTCGGTTCAGCTCAGTATACGTTGCCTCAGGACTCCTGTTTTGCCGGTCAAGAGCCAGTCGGAGATCGTTCGAGGCCGATTCAACATGTTGAATCGGCTACGACTGAGCGAAAGCGAATCTAGCCTGACTGAAAAAAAACAGTGGATCGGGTCGAGTCGGCTCTGTGTGCAGAGGGCTTTAGATATACACTGACCACCTATACACACACATTGGGGGTGATTATGGTATATGAAGTCAGATTTATGAAGAGAACCCCATGTAGAGCTGGATATTTCTGACTACTTCGAGCCGGCTGATTCGACTTTACAGCACTTGGATTTTGCAGAAATGTTATGCAATAAAGCAGCCTATATTATATTCGTATTATACACTAAGTATATGATACAATAATATTAATAATAATGACAATACATTACATTTATATAGCGCTTAATACAGTGTTTCTAAGCGCTTTGTAATAACCCAATATAATGCATTCAAATACAAAACGCAACAACAACAATATAAAAACTGGAGGCCTGTAATTCAGGGCACAAAATTAGCACTGGCCCGATGACCCGGGGCCACTAGAATTAACAGCTTTTGGCCACCAAATTTCATTAATCCAAATTTTGATAATAGCAAGCTTGTAATGTTCTCTGTTGAGTGTTGACCATCATAATTATACGGGTTACAGGCCACAAACATAAGTGAAATCTTGATTTTACTTGCCCGACTGGGCTTTGAGGACAACAGTTAATTCTGAGCATTAGACCAACTTTTATACAGAATGAAATTATAATTATACACAAAGATGATAATACAGTGTTGCATGCCGCAAAGTAGGCCTATATGAGTACAATACAATGTATCAAGAAACTATAAATTAAAAAATGCTAACATTTGTTTTGTGTTTGCGGAGACGGCAAGTTAGCGGGGGTCAAGAACATTTTAAGTAATTGACATGATACATTAGTAATCTATAGAAATCGTGGTAATCGAACAAATTATATCTCACTTAAAACAAATTATACAAGAGGGCATAACATTGTAGGGCCCTTATTCATATAATCCATTATATACTTCCATTCTCAGTATATTTTAGAAGACATTGCGAAGTATACAAGCATAGTTGTGTTAGTCAATAACTATGGGTATCCGGGTAAGCATTTTATTACCGACTTAAGTTAAAGGGACTAGTAACAATGTCCAAATCCTCAAAACTTACTTGGAACTATAGTAGTTCTCTCATACCTTATCATATTCATATTAACAATAAAAGCATCGGACAGGTTTTGGTTTTTCTAATTTCCATTTCGTTCGAAAGATATTTACGATTGAAGTGTTCAGATGTTAAATTGTCTACGGGATACTTTAAACCGTGTACAAAGTAAGTGCAATGAGTTAGTGAATATCACTTTGCATTTTTGCTTATATCTCAGCCAAAAAACATCCAATTAACGTGAAATGTTCACACATTACTTTGTGGACACATCAGATCACACCAATACACATTTTATTAATCACTCATCACTTTTTGCATTTGTCAACAGAGTTACTAGATCCCTTTAAAACTACAAGGATCTCTTGTTGCTTACCTAGCCCTAACATCTAGAATGGAACTAAGCTAGAGTTGTTGTATGAATTTGGTCCATGGACAGTAGTGTAGCGTGGTCCAACTGATAAGGAGGGGGGGGGGGGGGGCACGAGAATTAATAGGGTACACTCTAGTATTGCATTTTTGTTCTAGTAACATTGTCAAAAGCCTCAATACTTATTTGGAACTCTAGCGGTTCTCTCATACCTTGTTGTGTACGTATTATCAATAGAAGCATGGGACAGGTTTCGTTTTTTGAATTTCCCATTCGTTAAAAGAATATTTACGATTGAAATGCAATCGGATTTTAAACTATCCAATGGATAGGAATAACTGTGACCAAGTAAATGCGATGAGTTAGCAAATATCACTTTGCATTTTAGTTCATTACTCGGCCATATAACATCCATTTAACACAATACTCGGAGGACACATCATATCATGAAACTACACATTATACCAACCATTCATCAATTTTTGCACAAGTCATGACAACCAGTGGTGGATCCGGGGGGGGGGGGGGGGTTAGGGGTTTAACCCCCCCCCCCCACCCCCCTTGGGCTGCCAAGTGAAAATGTATCAGTGAAAAAAGTGAGAAAAAAATCACTTACGGGGGTTCAAAATAGCAACAAAAAAAATCGCCGAGAGGGGGGACAACCCTCTCTCAGACTCGCGACTCGGGTCAAACCCGCCCCTGACAACAAAGTGACTTGATCCCTTTAAATGTTGGTTACCACTAATTTGCCTCCTTTGCTCCAATGTCTAGGAATGTATTATGAACGTCTGATAAATATGTCCGAATCCGAAGTATTAATAGAATTGCTCGCTATACGTATATCCAAAATATTGCATTGATATTGCATAATCAATATTCTTCTGTTTATTATTAATTTCTTTTAATTTTGAAAGGCATTTTGTAGTTATGAAATTAATTATAAAATGTGCCTATATATACTCCGCAAAAAAAGAAACTGGACACTTGTATGAGACCAAATATTTCGTATTCATTAACGATAAAATATATGATATTGTATATCAAATTAAAGATAAAATTACCCTCTTTAATATTCGCATGGAATCCAGATAAAATCATTCATGCATGACTTGTCACGGTCAATTAACCACACCAAGGTCTGTTTTCAAAAATAGCCAAAATGGAACATCCACTCAACCATATAAATGTTGATAAGCATAATCTAAAACGCTATATTCATGAGATGGCATAATTTTTCAGTACAAATGTGACCTTTTCTATCTTCATCTCAATAAAGAGTATAAATGAAGACGAATTGTGAACGTTATAGGTGTTATTTTCATCCAAAAGTAACAAAATGGGGAATTCCATGGCAAAGCTTTATTAGTCAAAACCACAGTTTGTGCCCTTATTTCAGCATGAAAATGGTATAAATTCTTCTCAAGAATTATACCGTAGTCCAAAGATCTTCAAAACCTGAAGTCACCCTTGGTCAAACATTTGGGCAGTCTTTAACATGACATTTATCTAGGTAATTATGGTTAAAATTGCAGGGGACACATGAAATAGACAAGCTTCATGCCTGTAATACAGACCAGTATGATAATGCTCTCATAACCTGGCCCTGCTTTATTGACAAATTTGTATTTCCAGAGTTTATTCATAACAATAAAATTGAATAATGTCATAATTTACTTGCCCCGCTCATCTTTGTTTTAAGTGAAACGCTTACTATCATTTCAGTCGAATGGTGTGGTCCTCCAATGTTTTGCTATTTTTGAAAACAGACCTTGCTAGTGTTAATTGACCATGGCATTTCATGCATGAACGATTACACCTTTAAGTTATACCCTGCATGTAGAGGACTAAATTCCTTTAATTTGATATATGATCATGTACACTTTATCGTACATTAATATGAAATATTTCAACTTATACAAGTGTCCAGTTTCTTTTTTGCGGAGTATATTTAACGACATTGTTATGATGATATATCATGTTAGTTCGTTTGATGGTATAACATTATAATAGTATTCAAAACCATTTCAAAACCATCTTTAACACAAACAGTACGGTATGGATACATTTTGATAGAAATAATATTAATTTAACAAAATGAAAGCGGGGAAATCAGACAGCTGGTTTAACCATTACACAATAAAATGATGGATTCTACGCAAGGAACTTAGAAGCTATAAACTAAACAAATATGGGCCCCGTTGCAGAAAGTGTTGCAATCGATTGTAAAGTTACAATTAATTGCAAGTCGGAAAATATGCACCCTTGAACCGATCAGGTACGTTTGCGCATTTAGTAACCTCACATGATATGACTTGCAATTAATTGCAACTGTACAATCGATTGCATCTCTTTCTGTAACAGCTATAGGCCATGGTGATATTAAACATACCTCTTCGGTTTATACTTGTTGAGTTTCTCGTGGAGGACTGTCCGGAGTAGCCATCGGGGTAACCGTTCAGGATGTACGACACGTCAAGGGGGGCTCCGTCCTTAGCAGGCATGGTGGTGGTGGTGGTACGGGTAGGGGTATAGTGGTGATGGTGGTAACCGGTGGTAGTGGTGACGGTTACAGGTGGTGGAGGGGTGCAGAACAGCTCTTTGATAGACCAGGACCAACTTAGAAGAAGCGACCAGACGCATCGACCGATGTGTAGGACATCCGGTGCTTGAAATGATGAAGTCTGCAATCAATCGAGGTTCGGGTTCAGAAAATAGCCCAATACATGCAGAAAGGCCACAGATGTCTTACTAGCACCTGAATTCAGAAAGTGAACGGAAGACAGGAATTCAAATACTCTGAGGTAGGTATAGAGATGAGATCTTGTAATTCCCGCCGGGTCACCAAGCGACGAGTTCGACCACGGTCAGAGGACTGAACACGAGTGAAGCCACGAAGGTTTAGGGGTGTCCTCTTATATTATGTCATCTGTGCACCCCACGTGCGCGTGTCGTGACATGATGACGATGCGGAAAGGCAATAGTCGTCTAGTCTTGGATCGGCCTAGCTGTTATGCTGTGTTTAATGTACAGTAAGCTTATAGATGGCATGTATGCGGAAAAGAAGCCTCTTGATTACTTAGTTCACCTTCAGTGAGCAGGGGAGGTGAGCGCACTGGAGGGAGTCTACAAGAAAGGCATACATGCGAAGACCCACGAGGGGCAGGACCACACCACCGGCCCAGTGCGAGTGAACATGGTGAACAGTTGAACATAGGCGCCATCCCACCGATGTCTATACACACTGGAAGTGATCATTACGTGAAAGGACGTGGCCTGAGCACTCGTTGCGTCTTCAACACCAAAATATGGTCTTCACTCATCCAACCGTGAAGGTTCTTCCACGTTTGTTAGGCTACAGATATCAGTGGATATAGGTGGGGCTGGTTCTGTGTTTGTTTGCGCGTTTGTCGAGCCCTCTACCCTATAGTGTTCTGTTTGCCTAAGAAAGAGGGCGTGGTCTGCACATCTTATTTATCTTTTCTCCTCTCTTATTTTCTCTCTTCTTTTCTCACGGGGATGCTTGTTAATATATGTAGCGATGCTGCTCTGAGATGGGACGGAGAGCTAGCTATCACTCAGTCGGCCCGTGATTGCAAAGTTTGCAAAGTTTGCGAAGTTTGTTGAGAACAAACAACGAAATAAGTCCCCATTCCCCTACTATGAAACACTGCAAGTACTAACAATAATCGACATCGTAATGAAACATTATAGGGGAGGAGAATACCAGAACAGCATGATTTACCTTGTAATTTTTCAATCTTTATACAGTTCTTATACAAAACAAGAAAAACAATATGTTTAAATGGGTGCATATAATGGATATGTATACGCACAAACATACACACAAGTCATGCGCACAAACACAAATATACAAACATATACATCTACATTAAAAACATACAGACGCACGCGCACACCCATACACATACACATACCCACATACCCATACACATACGGTAGCTTACAAGACAAAAATAACAATATGTTGACATTTCATCAAACATAAGCAACTGAATAAAATGGCAAACATGGACAAACTTGAATCACGTTACTTTCATCAAATCATCCTATTCATTTCGCAGGCCTCAAATATGTTCTTTAACACTGGATGTTCCATAGTTAAAGGGCTACGTAATAATACATAATACATAATACATAATACTGCAAATCAAATCATACTTCAATGTGGTTACTTAGGGTACGCAAACACCAGATATTAGTTTTGACAGTTCACACCCGTGCCACGCCCCCATTATGCATTAGACCTTTGTCGTGATGCCCGCTTGAATGGCATATTCTCCCATTAATTTAACCAACATAAATAAGATTTGGATTCTTTTTTTTTTAAGGAGAGAAAAAAGACAAAGAAGCGCGCACTTTCTTAATGGACGAACACCGTACCACTCCACTGACCATCACTGTTAATTGGCGTATATCGGTCGGGCGTACAATAGCTTATTGGGGGCACCATGCTAATTTGGGGGCTCACTCTATATATAATATACATAGGTATTGGGGGTACATACCCCAACTGAGGACTGGCCCCCTTCTGTAGCTTTCGCTACATTTAGTAGACGTGTGGCCTAGGGCTAATGAATCGGAGATAGGCGCCGCCTTATGTGCCAACATTGGCACGGGAAGGTCTTTAACTTTTTAACTAATGCCCGGCGCAGACAGAGCCGATTAGACCCGATCCGACTGGTTTTCACCCTTATTAACTCAGTATGCGCTGCCTTAGGACTCCGGTTTTTCCAGTCAAGTGTCAGTCGGAGGTCATTCGAGGCCGATTCAACATGTTGGATCGGCTCCGACTGAGGGAAACTGATTCTAGCCTGACTAAAAACCAGTCGGATCGGGTCGAGTCGGCTCTGTCTGCGCCGGGCTTAACATACCCCAACTCTCGACAACTGACCGTCATAATGCATTCTACATCGTAGAGTCGTCATATCCTATATTTGATGAATATAAGTTTGCAAGTTTTTTTAATAGCCTTTCCAATGTTTGCCTGTCAGTAATTTGTAAGAAACAACCATTTTTGTAAGGTATCACGCTGATATAGTTTCAGACACAAACATGAAAAGGTGAATAAAATCAAGGTAGCTATACATGCGTGGTCAAGCTTGGCTGCTAGTTTACTTTCTTAGGTTATTTCAACACCTTTGTAATACACAGAAAAATACATGTAAATCTACATTATCCCAGGACAATTATAATGCATATATCAAAGGGATAGTTGAGTTTTGGTAAAGAGAGTACAGTTTTGGTCAAACTGAATTTTAGTAACCAAAACCTGCACCATTACATCACAAACTAATAGTTCTTCACCATGCTCGAAATGAATGAAAAATTACAAATGACTATTAAAGTAAAAAGCTTGTTATCATTTTTTTTTTTTACGCCGTTAAAACTCAAGAGGGCGCTCTCTAAAAACTCATTGGCCGAGCTCAAGTTGAGCCACTGATGAGAATTCGGGCCATTGGTTTTAACCATTTGAAATTGTCTTGTCGAAGGACAAACGGAGTGGGCTGGGTTCGAACTCGGGATCTCACGATCGGAAAGCGCGCGCTCTACCAGTTTTCGCCAATTTTTTCGCCAAAAAAACCTGGCGAATCTAGCTGATTACTATCAAGTACTTCTTTTCTTCTAGACTTATTTTAACGACGTTATAATGTATTGTGTCTTTTATCCAACATAACTCTCTATGTTAAAAAAAATTATACGGTTGTTAATAATAATGGCTACATCATGTTTTTAGCTCATCCGGCCCGAAGGGCCCGATGAGCTTATGCCATGGTGTGGCGTCCGTCGTCCGTCCGTCCTTCCGTCCGTCCTTCCGTCCGTCCTTCCGTCCGTCCTTCCGTCCGTCCTTCCGTCCGTCCTTCCGTCCGTCCTTCCGTCCGTCCTTCCGTCCGTCCGTCCACAGTTTTCAAAATGCTTCTTCTTCGTTATTTTTCAACCGATTTTGATTCTGATTGTTTCATAAGATAGGGCTAGGAGGGGGATTTAAAACTTCTACACAGAATCGTGAAATTCATTATCTATGGTAATTTATGCAAATTTATTCGAAATCACAAAAAATGCTTCTTCTCCTTCATTTCTCGACCGATTTTGATTTGGTTTGCTTTATCTGGTAGAGCTAACTTTGGTACACTAAACTTCTACACAGAATTTTGAGATTTTGCTCCATTGATTAATTATGGTAATTTATGCAAATTTATTCCAAAAATAATAAAAATTGCTGCTTCTCCCTCATTTGTTTACCGATTGTCATTCTGTTTGTTTTGTCTGATAGGGCTAGCTGGGGGCTTCAAAACTTGTGCACAAAATTTTGAAATTCATTAATTATGCTAATTTATGCAAATTTATTAAAAATATAAAACAGCATTCTTAGAACTTCATTTCTCAACCCATTTTGATTTGGTTTACTTTATCTCATAGAGCTAATTGGGGGCTTCAAAATTTGTGCACAGAATTCCAAAATTCATTAATTATGCAAATTTATGCAACAAATGTATGCAAATTTATTCAAAATCACAAAAAATACCTCTTCTTCATTTGTCAACTGATTTTTATTTGGTTTCCTTTTTTTCTTTTCTTTTCTTTATTATTATTATTTTTTTTTTTCCCATGTCCCTTCCGGGGCGTCAAATTTATATTTTTTTCACTCTAATTTTTTTAATTTTTATGTCCCTTCCAGGGCATCAAATTTTTATTTTTTGACCAGTTGAAAAGTGTACCACATGAAATTTGCGATATTTGATGTTGCGAGATGCCGGATGAGCGCTACGTCATTGACGTTCTGGTTAAACTTACGAAAGAATTTGCAATCACTCTGCGTCGTCACTATTATCGTCGTGTATTTTTGGTGGCGTTCATGGTAAGATCAAAGCGATTAACCACATATTGCTACAAGTTACCATGGTGATATTTGTGTACAGTATTCTACAGGTGAATGAATGAATTCGAAGATGCACTCTATTATTGTTCTTTCTTAGTATTCCCATTGTTACATTCAGACAAAAGATGTACTGGACTCTATGACTCTATGACGGTGAAAGATTTTTAAAGATAATTTATTATTGCGATAATACAGAAAACAAAAACATACACAAAAACAGACCGACCATCAGAAGCGAGAATTTTAAGTAGGGGTGACCTTTAAGGATTATTTTCAATCAATGCCGCTCAAACTACCTTATGATACCTGTAGATCGTGTGGAAATAAATCCCGGAGTAACTCACACAGATCGATATGATCTTCCTGGTAACAAGACAGTCATGTATCATGACATTATTTCGCATCGGAAGCTGACCTCACTACTGTTTATCATTCATTACTTCATCATGTCCATGCACTCACCTCATATCTAATTAAGATCCTCTGCGGGCTATACAGGGTGGCCAAGAAAAAACAATAACGGCATACTTCCCATGCTCGTAGCCAGGAATGTTCAGGAGGGTGGGAGGGTGGTGTCCGTCGGCAAACGTTTTTGTAGGCAGACAAATTTGGGGGGGGGGGGGGGGTGTGTACGCACCCAACGCACCCCCTGGCTACGGGCCTGCTTCCCATAATCATGAAAACATGGGGGAAAACGACTGGTTTCATTATAAGGGACAATTTCCAAAATAAAATGATAACCAGATCAGCAATTTAGGTTGGGTATAGTTGTTTGTACTACTTTGGCAGGTTCGGTTTCAAATGTTGTCAAATAAAAAAAAAGTGTATCTTCTTTTTTCTTCCATAGAAATATATAGTAGTATAAGCAGTGAATAGTGATGAAAGAACATTGTTAACGAGCGTTCTTTATGTTAAGTTACTGCTTAGCTGCCGAGGAATGCATGTTTACAAAGGGTAATGACTACATGACGGGTGAAAGAGATGAAGTGTGCTGTTCGGTTCCCCCTTTTCTGGGCCACCCTATAGTTCTCTCCTCCCGCTAGTATGGATGATCAGTGGCGTAACGTGTGTTTACTCATTGGAGGGACACACTGCTCATTCCCGGAAGGGGGCAGGTACGCCCTTTATATTTTTAAAGAGATTTTCACATCATTTTCATTGTTTTTTTGTTTTTTTTATGTTGGGGGTACGCGCCCCCATGTCCCCCCCCCCCCCCTCAAGTAGGTACGCCACTGATTGATACTGTTGCTTCATGTTTCCTTCTCTCTCCACAGTGTGCTCGACATAAGGACTAGAGGTGGATGCTGATTATGGGTTAGCAGCTTGACTTTGTATTACGACATTGTGTGTATACAGTTACATGAATGTTTTGCGGGCATTTACATTCAGTTTTTGATTTCTCTGCATGCCATCATAGTACTCGGAATACCAACCATAATCATATCTGTTTATTAAAAACACTTTTGTTCTGTTTGTCCTCTTCGAGAGCAAGTGCGAAAAACTCATATGATGAATTTATACCGAATGGCTATATAATTTCGTTATGACCTACCAGGGATGTAAGAATTCGAACTAACGTCGACGACGACGGTGATGGTGGTGATGCACGACAATTGCTGTCCGCCAATCGTTCGATTGTTAACAATTTCAAATGAGTTGAGTATCAATTATCATTACAATGTCTCTTGATATATTTGAGGGTATTACCCCTTCATCAACCACTCCGTCAACCAATGCCTACTCGCATTGCACCGCACACACCTGTTTGACCAGCGCTCAGGTCATCATCTTCCTAGTCTATGATGTCGTGATTGTGGTGGTCAGTCTTACGTGTAATGTTCTAGTCGTGGTCAGCGTTGTCCAAACACCTGAACTACGGACCCAGAGTAACGCGCTGGTGTCCAGCCTGGCCGTGGTCGATATCCTGATCGCCTGTGTCTGTATTCCCATCGACATCGCGATCGGTCTCGGAGTCGCACCGGACATCGCGCCGATGACCTGCCTTGCGCTCAGCTCGCTGATCGGTACCACCATCTTTCTCACCATTTTCCACATCACGGCCATCGCCTTCGACAGATACCTCGTCATCACGTCACCGTACACGTACCACGACACGATGACGCCATCCCGTCTCGTATTCCTCATCGTTTTGATATGGATGTTGTCTCTCGGATGTTCCGCAATTCCCTTCGGATGGAACAACTTGTCAAGATTAGGGAAAAGCAGCTCTACGAACATGCCTTGCGATCTCCTGTTTGTCCAGATCAGAGGATATCGGATCATGATCGTCCTCATCGCCATCGTCGTCCCGTTCTCTCTGATCTCCTACTGGTATTATCATATTTACAGAGTCGCACGACGACATCGACGTCGCATAGATGCACTCGAGCGAGTCCTAGAATCGAGCGTCTTATCGCGAGAGAAACGTTCGAGCCGTGCTCTCAAGAGAGAGCTGAAAGCGGCGACGACGCTCATTCTCCTTCTCGGAGGCTTCGTCGTCGGCCTGTCACCGGCGTCGTTCATGTGCTTCATCGACGTCTTCCTCCCCGATGTCAGGTTGGACGACGTCTACATCTACGAGCTGCTGTGTTTCAAAATCTCGTTTTCGACGAGCTTCGTCAACCCTTTGATTTACGCAGCGAGGAATTCCGATCTCCGCGCTGCTCTACTCCGCCAAGTCAGTATGATCTTCCCATGTCGACCTCGATGTGGACGACGGGATACAGATCGAACATCAAGAAATAAAACGGATCCGGCTCAGATCGTTGAAGACGCTGTGCCTACTTCACGAACAGTATTAGCTGTTGTCGATGCTTGAACTTCTAAACGATGTTGATTAACTGATCTGTCAACTATTAGGGGAGAGTATCAGATTCACAGCTTTGATATTGTCTTTAATCGTGTTTTAACTAACATTAGACTCAGTGACCATGGATTCAGGTTGTATAATTATATCTTAATTTACTGGGAATGGGGGCGTTTCACAAAGATCCCAAGTCGAAAAATAAAACTTAAAATTATGGAAAGCCATTTTTTTGTAATTGTTAAACGAGTTCTTTAAACAGGTCTAAAATGTTGATAAAAATCATTAACATTTATTTTATCAAAAGGACTACTAGTTATTGATGTTAATTATACAATTTTGTTGAAAGTTTCAAATATTCGCATTTTGGGCTCTTGATTATGTCTCATTCTGAAGCTACAAATGACTTGCCATCATTTTTAAGTCCAACTTAGTGCTAAGTTCGATTTGGGATCTTTGTGAAACACCCTATATCAATATTTGATGCGCAAACATTCCAGCTAGGCTATGGAATATAAGCCATGCATAATCGTTTCAACTCAATTTAAGATGCTGCATCTCATGATTCATTGCCTGATTTGTAGGCCATTTTGTACATTTTGCTGAGTTCACAAATTGTATTTACGTATCAAACTTATGAAGCTCAGAATTTCCATCCATAAAACAAATAGAGAAAAGTATAAGTGATGAAAATTCATCATGCTAATTATTCTGCACTGAAATTATCAAATACTTATGTATGCTGTCATATGGCGCAACGGCAGAGTGCCCGTTTCATGCACGGGAGGTCGTGGGTTCGAACCCCGGCCGGGTCATACCAAAGATCATTATTTAAAAAAAAGGTACCTACTGCCTTCTAGCCAGGTGCTCGGCATACATAGAGTGGAGTATACATGTAAAGTGGTAACATTTGTATGTTTAGGGGGTATCCCACTGAGAGGCGAACGTTTGCGAACGTTAGCGAATATAGCGAATTTGGGATTCGCCAACTTTTCCTCTGCCATTAGCGACATTTAGCGACTTTTTTGCGATATTTAGCGACAATTTGCAACATTTTTGCGAATGTTAGCGAAAAGCAGGGTTTGCCTCTGCCAACCTTGATTTTTGCCAACATTTGTCAGAAAAGTTGGCGAATCCAAAATTCGCAAACGTTCGCAAACGTTCGCAAAACATTCGCCGCTCAATGGGTCGATTGCATTGAGGAACCATAATGGTCATGTAATCGCTAGCATTAGCGAATCATTAGCGAACGTTAGCGACACCGTTTAACGACCGTTTGCGAACGTTTGCGACTGTTTGCGAAAAAATAAATTCGCAAAGAAATTTTGAACATGTCCAAAATTTCTTTGCGACAAGAAAAACTGTTTGCGACAATTAAAACCGTTTGCGAATTTTTTTGCGACCGTTTGCAACCGTTAACGAACTTTTTGCAACCGTTAACGAACTTTTTGCAACCGTTAACGAACTTTTTGCAACCGTTAACGAACTTTTTGCAACCTTTAACGAATTCGGGCGAAATCCCAAATTTGCATAATTCGCTAACGTTCGCAAAACGTTCGCCTCTCAGTGGGATACCCCCTTTATGCAAGGCCCGCTGGAAGAGCAGTGTATGTTACTGAAGTGGCTACCCTGGGTAAATAAAACATTATTATTATTATTATCATTATGCTTACAGGGCAAATTATGTGCGAATTTACACAAAGTCATGTGGTAACACGTTTGTAGCTAGGATACCATCGATTCATGTAAAACAATGTCGGTGCCCTGTTGTCATGTTGCTTTACATTCACAAACAATATTAAAGGGGTAGTACAGTTTTGGTAAGGCTTAACTTTAGTAACCAAAACCTGCACAGTAACATTACAGACTAATATTTATAACCCCACCATGCTCGAAATGTATACAAAAATACAAACGACTAAGTAAAGTTTTGTTGAAATAATGATTAAATAGAGAGATCATCAACAACTATTTAAAAACCGATTTTGACAATTGTTGAAATAGTGTAAGCATTTTTTTTTTTTTTTTTTTTTAAATCATCGTATTTATTTGGGGCCCAAATAAATACGATCGGATATATTTAATGATATTTCAGCCATTTCTGAACCGATTTTGACCAAATAAAGTTTATTCTGCCATTAAAATTGCATGTTCTTTCAAATTCGACACTCAGTTTTTCATTACCTCACGAAAAAATTGTGTTGTGCAGCGCCCTCTCTAACAAAACTGAACTACCCCTTTAAAGGGATCTAGTAATATTGTCCAAATCCACTCTCTCTTGCCTTGTTGTATTCGTATAACTATAATATAAGCATGGAACATAATGTATTTTGTTGTAATTTCCCTTGTGTTAAAAAGATATTTACGATTGAAGTGTTTGGATTTTTAATTATCTACTGGAAAACTATGTACAAATTAAGTGCAATGATTTAGCAAATATCACTTTGCATTTTTGCTCATTACTCGGCCATAATTGTAACATCCATTTAACGTGAAATTTTCACACATTTCCTCATGGACATACCAGATCACAAAATACCCATTTTATAAACAATTCATCACTTTTTTCACATTTCGGGAAAGTTACTAGATCCCTTTATAAGTGTTTCAACATTCGATCTATTGTGGCGATTTTGTAGTGATTTGTACGGTCGAATAAAAAAAAATTGTTTAATTTCCTTCGACAAATATTACGTACACTTCGAGGCTATGATTGTGTCTACTACCAATTAAATTCAAATAAGATGAATGTATGCACAGTTTGGATTTCAGCAGCTTGCATCGTTACACGTTTATATAAGCAAGCCTTACCTCAACGATACAAGAATGTCCGAATAGAAGATGTGACCGAATCGAGCAAAATCAGGCACTTGTAGGCAAACATCGCCAATGAGTTTCTTTACAATTAATTATGTTAAAAACTCAAAACTCAAAACAAAATCTAAATATTTTATAGTCGCTTCTAATTTTGCTGCCATGTGAAAATGAGTACATATTTTGTTCACTTTAAAAGACAATTTCTTCCAAACAAAAAAGTTGCCGTTCAGAGCCTGAATTTGCCAGCACCGGTCACATATGTGTACCTGAGTATTATATCTCAGAGTTTCAAATGATGTTACGTAGGAAGAGAGGAATTTGAGAAGATAGTGGGGAGTGTATGAGGAAGTGAACGAAAAAGAGAGTTAGGGTTGTTAAGTTCATTTGTATGTGTGTGTGTGTGTGTGTGAGTCACATTCAAAAGTATTGATAATTATGTATTTGTAAAAATTATTTCCAAAGGAATCTGAGCAGATTACCGGCCAGGTGTGAGCGAGTGAGTGTGCAAGGGTGTGTGTGGGGGGGGGGGGGGGGAGGGGGGGGGGGGGGGGTAGGGGGTATAGGGTGTTTGTTTTTGTTTTGTTTTTCTTCTTTATCATAGCTTAAAAACCTCCAATTATCATTATTCGTTTGTATTTCATAATTATGTGATGTAAGATTTGTAATTGTTTATGTATGTAAGGTAATTATTTATACTTTCTTTCATTAGAATTGTAATTTGTTCTATTCTCTGTTTAAGATGTTCACATTTGACATAATTTTATTTTGTTTATGTACAGTATATTCAATTTTTAAATGTTATATTTGGAGTAATAAAAATCACTTTAAAAAAACAAGTGTGTGGGTGTGCGGCGTGTGCGTGTGTGTGTGTGTGTGTGTGTGTTAGTGTGTGTGTGTGTGTGTGTGTGTGTGTGTGTGTGTGTGTGTGTGTGGGTGTGTGTGCGTGTGTGTGTGTGCGTGTGTGTGTGTATGTGTGTGCGTGTTTGTGTGTGTGTGTGTGTGTGCGTGTGCGTGTGTGTACGGTAAGTTTGCATGTGTACATGTATGTGTGTTTGTATGTGTGTATGTGTGTGTGTTCGTGTGTATTCATGTGAATGAATGTATGTAGGAACCGTGTGAGTGAGTGTGTTTATGGGTGTGCACATTATTTACTTTACGATTTTTTTTTATATTGAAAGATTCACGAATATGTTTGTGTCTTGATTTTGTTTTACTTCGTTCACAGCTTGAGACTTTGATATATTACTGATTTTATCTGCTGGTGCATGTACATGATGTAGTTGTGTGTCTGTAATTTGTTAAATTTTGCAAAGATTTTTGCGTGTCTCATGCAGTTCCAGCGAAGTGAATCCGGTCGTAATACAGTTTAGTGTGGAAGCACGGATATATAGGGAATTATTTTTAGCCGTGATGCGATGCATGGACATCGTCTATTTGCATAAAACACCTGTATCCATGCCCCTTTTTTTCTTCGCAAACATTGCACGTCTTCATTATGCCCAAGGTTTAATCTTTGAATACCGGTGTCACCGTGTTGCTTTAATTTCAATACAGTCATTTATACAATCTCCGATTTTTGTTTTGTTCTTATACTATACATGGAATATTTATTTCAGTTTTTGCAAAATATGTCAAGGTTCTTTGGTGAAGCAAAGGGTGTGGTGCGCTCCTGTGCCCGAGCTGCCCTCCTTCTTCCCCCGGAAGGCCCGGCAAATCAAACTTTCAAAGTATTGTTTTTTTTGTTTGTTACCCACGCCGATGAAATCGGCAGGGGGTTATGTAAAGGGTTCCGTATGTTTGTTTGTTTGTTTGTTTGTTTGTTTGTTTGTTTGTTTGTTTGTTTGTTTGTTTGTTTGTTTGTTTGTTTTTTTTTTTTTTTGTTTGTTTGTTTGTGTACAAGATAACTAGAGAACGGGTGAACGGATTTGCACCAAATTTTCAGGGAATGTTTGGATAGTGACATGGAAGAATCGATTAGATTTTGGTGATGATTGGTTGACCCCTGCAAATTCTGTGGAACCTTGAAGTTTGAGTATGTATTTAATTAGGCATCGTCATTCGGCGTTACATGGCGTGCGCGCATGGGCCATATTTTTTTTGTACACGTAGTTTGCGCGATGTTTGGCTGTGGGCAATGCAACTTCGCTATTGCAAAGGGTGGAGGGATATACTATTTTTCCAAATGTAATGCGGTCAAACAGCTGATTGAACCACGTAATATGCATGTGAAGTATACACAAGAGATGCTTGCGATGATTATAGATCCGGTTCGTGTTTTGAATCGAGAAACTCGACCAATTTCAACCTCCGTAAGTCATTTTTTGCCGCATTTTCGCAGTGAACTTTGTTGAAATCTCAAATTTTCGAGCAATCGGAAGTAGGGTGCACTTTGGAAAACTTACATTTTTGGATGATTCAGGTGTTTTTATTGTCAATAATTTTGTACACTGCCTCGCCATGGGGCTGCCGCGCCGCAAGCAAGCGGCCTACACCCTGGCCTAGGCATTTTCACCTAAATCGTGCCTAAAACGCGCTGGTTAGCCTGCGGTAAGCAAAACAGGGGTTGAGGCCGACGAAGGGGTAGAACAGGGCTAATGGGAGGCGTGGGTATGCTGACTTTGTCGGCCTTCTAGTTTTTATTAAACTTGTATCATGCTTGCTTGCTAGCAGGTGTAATATGGGGTGCTTTTTTTTTGTCTTTGTCTTTGTTTTATTATTGGCGTAGCGGCGTAGCCCCCAACCCCCAATCATTGCATGATTCCTGGCTACGCCGCTGGCAAAGTTCGCATATAGATAGATGCATAAAATGCTCTCACGATAGCCGATATGGATAAATATTTAGTCAAGTATACCCCCTATTGTGTGTGTTATTTATTCTGTCCCTTGGGAATGTTTTGTATTCGGGTACCGGAATGAAAGAAAACCTGAAAGTACCTTGTACATAGTGCACTATGGGTCTCGAGGAATCAAAAGAATAGTAAAAGATATATTAGTTTAGCATGCGCCGTCTTCCTTTTCTTTACCCATGCCATGGCATAATAATGAATATCAAATCAATAATAAAGATATAGAAAAAACCTCACCCCTCCTTAAAAACTAGAAATTAAAATAAATATGTAAAATAAATACTAACATTTAGACTTGCGCTACTCAATCCTTCGTGTTGACCCGACATACATTACGACACTGTCTTCAATAAACATGCATTTGATTTAGATATAATACATCCCAATGCAATGTGCTTAAAGGGATAGTTGAGTTCTGGTAAAGAGAGTACAGTTTTGGTCAAACTGAATTTTAGTAACCAAAAACTGCACCATTACATGACAAACTAAAAGTTATAACTCCACCATGCTCTAAAGGAATACACAATTACAAATGACTAAGTAAAAAGCCTGTTATCATTTTTTTTAAAGAGGCATTAAAACTCAAGAGGGCGCTTTCTAAACACTCATCGGTTTAGATCATTTTAAATAAAATATTGTGCATGTGATCTTTTGTTGAAATATTGATTAGATAGAGAGATAATCAACAACTATTAAAAAAAACATCTTTTGTAAATTTTTGAAAAGAGGAAGCATTAAAAAAAAAAATTAAGCGGCTGGTTCAAAATTATCGAATAATATTGTGGGGCCCCACATTTATTACAAATGGTTATGTTTATGGATATTCCAGCCATTTCTGAACCGATTTTGATCAAATAATGTTTATTCTGTCATTAAAATTGTATGCTCTTCCCGAATGCGACACTCAGTTTTTCATTATCTCACACAATTATTTTGCGTAGCTCCCTCTGTACCAAAACTCAACTATCCCTTTAATCAAGATTTTAATATGTCATAGAATGAGAGTTGCGCAGTCTGCGTCAAACAGTTTATACAGGGAGAAGTGTAACATGCATTGAGGAGGGGGAGGGGGGGGGGGGGGGGAGGCAA
>JBAMJV010005925.1:0-97500 GCA_037951105.1 Echinarachnius parma
TCTTTATGTCGTCTAAATGGCGTAATTTATGGTACAAATTGACGTCTTCAAGACGTCGTAAAGACGCCTTTTCGGGAAAAAATACGTCATTTTCACGTCAAAATATGACGTCTATATGACGGTAAACGCGGGTGCAAAATCTTCACTTTTTGACGTGAATTTAAGACGTCTTTAAGACGACGTGCACGACGAAAAACGACGTAAATTTGACGTCATTTTTACCAGTGTTTGCTATCAGGGATTCATTATTGGCTGTAGGCCATGTTGTTGGATCATACATAAGCCATATATGGTTTATGTTGGAACTGTGTATGACACTAAATACAATATTTATGTGGGAGTGGTGCATATTTATTAGTGCGTCAATTATTTGCTTTCTTCGTGAAAAATATATCAAATCATAACACGCTTTCCCAGATGCAGTTAATCTTAAGCCCGAATTTGCTATCTAGGTATGCACCAGATTGCACAATTTCAAATTCATAAATGCAAAATCTTTCTTACCGTGGGAGGGGGATACCCCCTCCCAAACCCTCCCCCTCCCTCCCTGCCCCAGCCCTCAGGCGCTTCGTTCCATCGGGACTCATTATTGGCAGTGTGTTGTTGGATCATACATAATGTTGCATAATTATGGTTTATGTTGTGTTGTGTGTGTGTGTTTTGGGGTACATATTTATTAGTGTGTCAATTATTTGTTTTCTACGTGAAAAATATATTAAAACTTTCTGGTCGATCAAATCATATCACGCTTTCCCAAATACAGCCGAATTTCCTATCTAGGTATGCATCAGATTGCACAATTTCAAGTCCAAAAATGCAAAAACTCCCTACCGTGGGAGGGGGGACACCCCCCTCCCACACCCTCCCCCCGGTCAGTCGCTTCGCTCCCTCGCAATGTTTCACTCTCACTTCTGGCTCAAACTTGGCAACCCAGAGTGTGGTTGGGCATGAGCCCCTATACACACCAAAATTGTGAGCCCCCTTGGGTTTTGCCCCCCCCCCCACCCCAATCCAAAACTGCTTCCGGCGCGCCTGCCTCTGACCTAATAAAACAAATATGCAATTGAGCTGATTATCTATATAATGCTAATTCTACAACAAATTTTCAATGTTGCCAAGGTAACATTGCTAAATTATCAAAAGAAACCTTTAAGCACATGAGAAAAAACAAACAAATATTGGACTGTCTACAACCTATTATCGCCTACAGGAATAATTCATCATCGATTATAAACGATAGTATCAAAGTGGAAATAACCCAATGATGCCAGCCAGGGTGGTAATATTGCTAGATTTCCTAAAGAATCCCTTTAGAACATGAGTAAAAACAAACAAACAAATATTGGACTTATGAACGTCTACAACATAATAGGATCGCCTACAGGAATAATTCATGATCGATTATAAACGATCGTATCAAAGTGGAAATAACCCAATGATCCCAAGGTGGTAATATTGCTAAATGTTCTAAAGAAACCTTTTAGAACATGAATAACAAAAGAAAATACAGTAGGACTTATGATTAACGTCTTCAGGTCTAATAGATACAGGATTCATTCATGATCGATTAAAACAATCGCATTAGAGTGCAAAGTAAAATTCCAATTTTTATAACTATTTACATTGAAAACATTGTTATTATGATCTTGTTTTTGCAGATATTAAAACTAATATAAATACCAACCTGATTTTAATATTTTCAACATGATTTGCAAACATGCGCAAAACGTAACTGTGAACTGGTGTATTCATTCAGCATCCCCCCTGATGAATAGGTATTACGTAAGTATCTACGCCCATGTACGCCACTGTCACTGACGTCAACAAAATAAGAACGCGGTACCAATGTCCGTACAAAATACAGAATCGTTAGTAGTCTTGTTTGCAGTCGGATTTGGGATTGACGTCAACAAATCAGAGTGACACATGGTTGTCATGGGATATCTTTTGTTCCTTTCATGAGAACAATTTATCAACCTTCGCATCAAGGAATTTCCAATCGATGTACTCAAGAATAGCAAGTTAAGAACCTTATCCAGTCCTTTCAATTCGATGAATACCGAACTTTCTCACTTGACCTTTGTATTGCACATGCGCAAAACGTAACTGTGAACTGGTGTATTCATTCAGCATCCCCCCTGATGAATAGGTATTACGTAAGTATCTACGCCCATGCATTTATTCACCCTTACGAATTGTATTGGATAATTGATTTGTACAAACTAGTTATTACAGCGACGTCATACGTCATTATCACGTCAAAATATGACGTCTATATGACGGTAAACGCGGGTGCAAAATCTTCACTTTTTGACGTGAATTTAAGACGTCTTAAAGACGACGTACACAAGGTGGAAATGACGTCAAATCCAGACGTAAAAATCGCGTCTTCTATTGACCAATAAGACGTCTTTATGTTGTCTAAATGGCGTAATTTATGGTACAAATTGACGTCGTAAAGACGCCTTTTCGGAAAAAGATACGTCATTATCACGTCAAAATATGACGTCTATATGACGGTAAACGCGGGTGCAAAATCTTCACTTTTTGACGTGAATTTATGACGTCTTTAAGACGACGTACACGACGTGAAAATCACGTCGAATCAATACGTAAAAATCACGTCTTATATTGACCAATAAGACGTCTTTATGTCGTCTTAATAACGTAATTAATGGAACAAATTGACGACTTAAAGACGTCATAAAGACGCCTTTTCGGATAAAATTACGTCATTATCACGTCAAAATATGACGTCTATATGACGGTAAACGCGGGTGGCAAAATCTTCACTTTTTGACGTGAATTTACGACGTCTTAAAGACGACGTACACAAGGTGAAAATCACGTCAAATCCAGACGTAAAAATCACGTCTTATCTTGACCAATAAGACGTCTTTATGTCGTCTTAATAACGTAATTAATGGAACAAATTGACGACTTAAAGACGTCATAAACACGCCTTTTCGGATAAAAATACGTCATTATCACGTCAAAATATGACGTCTATATGACGGTAAACGCGGGTGCAAAATCTTCACTTTTTGACGTGAATTTATGACGTCTTTAAGACGACGTACACGACGTGAAAATCACGTCGAATCAATACGTAAAAATCACGTCTTATATTGACCAATAAGACGTCTTTATGTCGTCTTAATAACGTAATTAATGGAACAAATTGACGACTTAAAGACGTCATAAAGACGCCTTTTCGGATAAAATTACGTCATTATCACGTCAAAATATGACGTCTATATGACGGTAAACGCGGGTGCAAATCTTCACTTTTTGACGTGAATTTACGACGTCTTAAAGACGACGTACACAAGGTGAAAATCACGTCAAATCCAGACGTAAAAATCACGTCTTATCTTGACCAATAAGACGTCTTTATGTCGTCTTAATAACGTAATTAATGGAACAAATTGACGACTTAAAGACGTCATAAACACGCCTTTTCGGATAAAAATACGTCATTATCACGTCAAAATATGACGTCTATATGACGGTAAACGCGGGTGCAAAATCTTCACTTTTTGACGTGAATTTACGACGTCTTAAAGACGACGTACATAAGGTGGAAATGACGTCAAATCCAGACGTAAAAATCACGTCTTATATTGACCAATAAGACGTCTTTATGTCGTCTAAATGGCGTAATTTATGGTACAAATTGACGTCTTCAAGACGTCGTAAAGACGCCTTTTCGGGAAAAAATACGTCATTTTCACGTCAAAATATGACGTCTATATGACGGTAAACGCGGGTGCAAAATCTTCACTTTTTGACGTGAATTTAAGACGTCTTTAAGACGACGTGCACGACGAAAAACGACGTAAATTTGACGTCATTTTTACCAGTGTTTGCTATCAGGGATTCATTATTGGCTGTAGGCCATGTTGTTGGATCATACATAAGCCATATATGGTTTATGTTGGAACTGTGTATGACACTAAATACAATATTTATGTGGGAGTGGTGCATATTTATTAGTGCGTCAATTATTTGCTTTCTTCGTGAAAAATATATCAAATCATAACACGCTTTCCCAGATGCAGTTAATCTTAAGCCCGAATTTGCTATCTAGGTATGCACCAGATTGCACAATTTCAAATTCATAAATGCAAAATCTTTCTTACCGTGGGAGGGGGATACCCCCTCCCAAACCCTCCCCCTCCCTCCCTGCCCCAGCCCTCAGGCGCTTCGTTCCATCGGGACTCATTATTGGCAGTGTGTTGTTGGATCATACATAATGTTGCATAATTATGGTTTATGTTGTGTTGTGTGTGTGTGTTTTGGGGTACATATTTATTAGTGTGTCAATTATTTGTTTTCTACGTGAAAAATATATTAAAACTTTCTGGTCGATCAAATCATATCACGCTTTCCCAAATACAGCCGAATTTCCTATCTAGGTATGCATCAGATTGCACAATTTCAAGTCCAAAAATGCAAAAACTCCCTACCGTGGGAGGGGGGACACCCCCCTCCCACACCCTCCCCCCGCTCAGTCGCTTCGCTCCCTCGCAATGTTTCACTCTCACTTCTGGCTCAAACTTGGCAACCCAGAGTGTGGTTGGGCATGAGCCCCTATACACACCAAAATTGTGAGCCCCCTTGGGGTTTTGCCCCCCCCCCCCCACCCCAATCCAAAACTGCTTCCGGCGCGCCTGCCTCTGACCTAATAAAACAAATATGCAATTGAGCTGATTATCTGTATAATGCTAATTCTACAACAAATTTTCAATGTTGCCAAGGTAACATTGCTAAATTATCAAAAGAAACCTTTAAGCACATGAGAAAAAACAAACAAATATTGGACTGTCTACAACCTATTATCGCCTACAGGAATAATTCATCATCGATTATAAACGATAGTATCAAAGTGGAAATAACCCAATGATGCCAGCCAGGGTGGTAATATTGCTAGATTTCCTAAAGAATCCCTTTAGAACATGAGTAAAAACAAACAAACAAATATTGGACTTATGAACGTCTACAACATAATAGGATCGCCTACAGGAATAATTCATGATCGATTATAAACGATCGTATCAAAGTGGAAATAACCCAATGATCCCAAGGTGGTAATATTGCTAAATGTTCTAAAGAAACCTTTTAGAACATGAATAACAAAAGAAAATACAGTAGGACTTATGATTAACGTCTTCAGGTCTAATGGATACAGGATTCATTCATGATCGATTAAAACAATCGCATTAGAGTGCAAAGTAAAATTCCAATTTTTATAACTATTTACATTGAAAACATTGTTATTATGATCTTGTTTTTGCAGATATTAAAACTAATATAAATACCAACCTGATTTTAATATTTTCAACATGATTTGCAAACATGCGCAAAACGTAACTGTGAACTGGTGTATTCATTCAGCATCCCCCCTGATGAATAGGTATTACGTAAGTATCTACGCCCATGTACGCCACTGTCACTGACGTCAACAAAATAAGAACGCGGTACCAATGTCCGTACAAAATACAGAATCGTTAGTAGTCTTGTTTGCAGTCGGATTTGGGATTGACGTCAACAAATCAGAGTGACACATGGTTGTCATGGGATATCTTTTGTTCCCTTTCATGAGAACAATTTATCAACCTTCGCATCAAGGAATTTCCAATCGATGTACTCAAGAATAGCAAGTTAAGAACCTTATCCAGTCCTTTCAATTCGATGAATACCGAACTTTCTCACTTGACCTTTGTATTGCACATGCGCAAAACGTAACTGTGAACTGGTGTATTCATTCAGCATCCCCCCTGATGAATAGGTATTACGTAAGTATCTACGCCCATGCATTTATTCACCCTTACGAATTGTATTGGATAATTGATTTGTACAAACTAGTTATTACAGCGACGTCATACGTCATTATCACGTCAAAATATGACGTCTATATGACGGTAAACGCGGGTGCAAAATCTTCACTTTTTGACGTGAATTTAAGACGTCTTAAAGACGACGTACACAAGGTGGAAATGACGTCAAATCCAGACGTAAAAATCGCGTCTTCTATTGACCAATAAGACGTCTTTATGTTGTCTAAATGGCGTAATTTATGGTACAAATTGACGTCGTAAAGACGCCTTTTCGGAAAAAGATACGTCATTATCACGTCAAAATATGACGTCTATATGACGGTAAACGCGGGTGCAAAATCTTCACTTTTTGACGTGAATTTATGACGTCTTTAAGACGACGTACACGACGTGAAAATCACGTCGAATCAATACGTAAAAATCACGTCTTATATTGACCAATAAGACGTCTTTATGTCGTCTTAATAACGTAATTAATGGAACAAATTGACGACTTAAAGACGTCATAAAGACGCCTTTTCGGATAAAATTACGTCATTATCACGTCAAAATATGACGTCTATATGACGGTAAACGCGGGTGCAAAATCTTCACTTTTTGACGTGAATTTACGACGTCTTAAAGACGACGTACACAAGGTGAAAATCACGTCAAATCCAGACGTAAAAATCACGTCTTATCTTGACCAATAAGACGTCTTTATGTCGTCTTAATAACGTAATTAATGGAACAAATTGACGACTTAAAGACGTCATAAACACGCCTTTTCGGATAAAAATACGTCATTATCACGTCAAAATATGACGTCTATATGACGGTAAACGCGGGTGCAAAATCTTCACTTTTTGACGTGAATTTACGACGTCTTAAAGACGACGTACATAAGGTGGAAATGACGTCAAATCCAGACGTAAAAATCACGTCTTATATTGACCAATAAGACGTCTTTATGTCGTCTAAATGGCGTAATTTATGGTACAAATTGACGTCTTCAAGACGTCGTAAAGACGCCTTTTCGGGAAAAAATACGTCATTTTCACGTCAAAATATGACGTCTATATGACGGTAAACGCGGGTGCAAAATCTTCACTTTTTGACGTGAATTTAAGACGTCTTTAAGACGACGTGCACGACGAAAAACGACGTAAATTTGACGTCATTTTTACCAGTGTTTGCTATCAGGGATTCATTATTGGCTGTAGGCCATGTTGTTGGATCATACATAAGCCATATATGGTTTATGTTGGAACTGTGTATGACACTAAATACAATATTTATGTGGGAGTGGTGCATATTTATTAGTGCGTCAATTATTTGCTTTCTTCGTGAAAAATATATCAAATCATAACACGCTTTCCCAGATGCAGTTAATCTTAAGCCCGAATTTGCTATCTAGGTATGCACCAGATTGCACAATTTCAAATTCATAAATGCAAAATCTTTCTTACCGTGGGAGGGGGATACCCCCTCCCAAACCCTCCCCCTCCCTCCCTGCCCCAGCCCTCAGGCGCTTCGTTCCATCGGGACTCATTATTGGCAGTGTGTTGTTGGATCATACATAATGTTGCATAATTATGGTTTATGTTGTGTTGTGTGTGTGTGTTTTGGGGTACATATTTATTAGTGTGTCAATTATTTGTTTTCTACGTGAAAAATATATTAAAACTTTCTGGTCGATCAAATCATATCACGCTTTCCCAAATACAGCCGAATTTCCTATCTAGGTATGCATCAGATTGCACAATTTCAAGTCCAAAAATGCAAAAACTCCCTACCGTGGGAGGGGGGACACCCCCCTCCCACACCCTCCCCCCGCTCAGTCGCTTCGCTCCCTCGCAATGTTTCACTCTCACTTCTGGCTCAAACTTGGCAACCCAGAGTGTGGTTGGGCATGAGCCCCTATACACACCAAAATTGTGAGCCCCCTTGGGGTTTTGCCCCCCCCCCCCCCCCACCCCAATCCAAAACTGCTTCCGGCGCGCCTGCCTCTGACCTAATAAAACAAATATGCAATTGAGCTGATTATCTGTATAATGCTAATTCTACAACAAATTTTCAATGTTGCCAAGGTAACATTGCTAAATTATCAAAAGAAACCTTTAAGCACATGAGAAAAAACAAACAAATATTGGACTGTCTACAACCTATTATCGCCTACAGGAATAATTCATCATCGATTATAAACGATAGTATCAAAGTGGAAATAACCCAATGATGCCAGCCAGGGTGGTAATATTGCTAGATTTCCTAAAGAATCCCTTTAGAACATGAGTAAAAACAAACAAACAAATATTGGACTTATGAACGTCTACAACATAATAGGATCGCCTACAGGAATAATTCATGATCGATTATAAACGATCGTATCAAAGTGGAAATAACCCAATGATCCCAAGGTGGTAATATTGCTAAATGTTCTAAAGAAACCTTTTAGAACATGAATAACAAAAGAAAATACAGTAGGACTTATGATTAACGTCTTCAGGTCTAATGGATACAGGATTCATTCATGATCGATTAAAACAATCGCATTAGAGTGCAAAGTAAAATTCCAATTTTTATAACTATTTACATTGAAAACATTGTTATTATGATCTTGTTTTTGCAGATATTAAAACTAATATAAATACCAACCTGATTTTAATATTTTCAACATGATTTGCAAACATGCGCAAAACGTAACTGTGAACTGGTGTATTCATTCAGCATCCCCCCTGATGAATAGGTATTACGTAAGTATCTACGCCCATGTACGCCACTGTCACTGACGTCAACAAAATAAGAACGCGGTACCAATGTCCGTACAAAATACAGAATCGTTAGTAGTCTTGTTTGCAGTCGGATCTGGGATTTACGTCAACAAATCAGAGTGACACATGGTTGTCATGGGATATCTTTTGTTCCCTTTCATGAGAACAATTTATCAACCTTCGCATCAAGGAATTTCCAATCGATGTACTCAAGAATAGCAAGTTAAGAACCTTATCCAGTCCTTTCAATTCGATGAATACCGAACTTTCTCACTTGACCTTTGTATTGCACATGCGCAAAACGTAACTGTGAACTGGTGTATTCATTCAGCATCCCCCCTGATGAATAGGTATTACGTAAGTATCTACGCCCATGCATTTATTCACCCTTACGAATTGTATTGGATAATTGATTTGTACAAACTAGTTATTACAGCGAGATACAGTACCTTATAATTGTACATTTAATACTTTTGACTTTAAAAGTAAGTGCTGATTATTATAAGCTATTGAACCAAACCAAAACACTCTTATTGAAATGCATTTGAATTCGCATTTTTGTGTACGAGTCTCAATTTACGGGTGATATCATTATATCCATAATCCATGTAATTGAATAAAGTTAGTTAAGCCATTGAATGCAATACATTATAATTCATATATCATATCATTCTATTCGGATAATTAATTATTACTAATTTCCAAGAATTGCTGCTAGTTTATGTAGTTTTTGTATAAATCTTTAACTTGCTTAGTAAGTGTTATAAATATTAATTTATAAGTATTTTAAATTTTATAAATTTTACTTTTAAATATTAAATTTGCATTAGAAAATCGAATTAATACACGATGCCTTAATATTATATTATGGGCTTTTGTTATTACTCATTTCATGTATCAATATATAAAACAACATTATTACTCACTGTCGTTGGTTAGTAATTACGGCTAATTCGTTATTCTATTAATTTGTGGTTGAGCTATATTATGTAATTTTCGTAAATTTTTAACTAGCCCAGTAAATGTTACAGCAGTCATAATGGTTTTAATGTTATCTTAAAATATAAAATTTGCATTAGGAAATATAAATTGATACATGATGCCTATTGATTTTTCTAATCACTTAATTATTGATTAATCGATATACAAAATAATAATATAATTTACTGTCTTTCGTTAGTATTCATGCCTAATTTGTGATACTATTCAGGTATATTATGATTTATTTCTCTAATTATTGTATATAATATATTAAGGTTTCTTTACACCTCGTGAGTTCATTAATGTTATTTCCATGTTTGTAAATATTGTTGCAAATGACACTACCATTATTATTATGTACGCCACTGTCACTGACGTCAACAAAATAAGAACGTACGGTACCAATGTCCGTACAAAATACAGAATCGTTAGTAGTCTTGTTTGCAGTCGGATTTGGGATTGACGTCAACAAATACAGAACGACCAGTGTTCAAAACTCATTGGCAAAAGTCAAGTGTTTGGGAGTGTGGGAGACTGGGAGTCGTGGACGTATTAAGTAGCGACTTCCAATACGATATGATCGATCATAATGGTGCGGCTTGGATGCATGGCCCTGCGCGGGATGCGCCATAGAGGGCGCGCTCTATTTTGAAATGAGAATTAAATGATGTCTACGAATTTACTCCACGTATCAAGCCAGCTAAACTAAAGTCAACGCGGTTTGAATGAGATTCTACATCCTTGGCTGCTCATGAATGAATACTGAATAAGTAAGTAAGTAATTTTCTGTGACACGAAATACTAACTCTTACACATTCTGTTATGTGCTGCTCATTAACAGACAATACATGATTTCTCTTAAGTCTTAGTCCGTGATCTTAATCCAAGTCAAAGATGTTGCATATATATATACATGTAGTAAAGTTTAGGCGTTAATATAGTGTGTGTATTTTCTTGAGCTGATGATATATTTGGCTTCAAATTGAATGTTGTGAATAGCTCAGCGAAATACGCTGTTGTGCTCGCCCACCAATTGTGGGGGAAAATACGCTGCGCCACAGTGATTGTATAGCATGTATCGAATATTGTATCGAAGGCTGATTGGCAGGAACAAGCCATAACTTCCTTTTTTATACACCTCTTTTAATGTCTTGTCGAATATACGATAGCAACATTCTCCAGTGACCTGAAAACTCAAAACTTCAAAAGACGTTTGGTTTGTCACTTGTCAATTCCATCATTTGTCTTGTCTTGTCTTGTCTTGTCTTGTCAATACTGGACAAATCGCCTCCAGATGGTGGCTATAAAGTATAAACGTTCAATCATCATGATCATCATACCATTTTCATTTTCGTTCAAATGATAATAATAATGTTTGACTTTGGGCTTGCCTTCTTTGGCAAGTTTCCGATTTATATAGCGCGATTATGATTCATTGATTGATATTTCTTATTTGATAATCATCTCATCTCTAATTTAATAGGCATAATCGTGATATAGTCCCCACCTCGGTTAACTGCACTCCATTCACGCACTGCAATGTACCGCGGTTTACCGACAACGTTAACGGCACATCTACAATGTATTGTAAATGGTCCTGATACTAGGACCATTTACTGCTCACAGTGGTAAAAATCTACGGGACACAATTTGAACTACAAACAGAGAGAAAAGAACAGCATATCTAAAGTAAAAAATTGCATACCTAGATTGAAGCTGATTTTATGATTTATTGTACAAAATTTCATTTTCAAAATGATAAGTCATACTTACAAAAATCGTCATATAAGTTCCATTTCTTTCTCTTCCTGCTCGATGTCCCATCGTAAACAAAGAAAGCCCGCCCGCAACATGCGGAGGCCGCTTATTATTGTCCAAAACAAGCCAACTCGCGATCTGCAAGCATGCCCGCCGTATCCGATTTCGGATACGCCGTATCAGAATTCGGATACGCCGTGTCAGAATTCGGATACGGTAACACGTGTGGTGTGGGAAGCTTGCGGGAAATACATGACAGTCATCCAGATAGCAGCAACACTTTCGAGAGGGATCACGACTGAGATTTTCTCAGTCTTTTTATTTTCCAAAACTGCAGATTTTCCATTTTTTTCGACATTTGAAGAATAATTTGGACCATTTTGGTAAGTTCATATAACACTTGTATCATTTTTAGGGCCAGTCATGATTGATTTTGTTGAATTTAAGATAAGAATTTTGTGTGAAATTTTGACAAACTTTTTTTGTACTGTCCCACATTGTTCCCGTATAGCGCAGCATTACAATGTAGTGTTGTGTGGTTAACGGTAACGTACCAAGCTCAGTACGTACCGCACGTAGTGTGTTTTCTGTGCGCGCTCGCCTATCATTATTATAGTTGTTATTATTATTATTATTATTATTATTATTATTATTATCATTATTATCATTATTATTATCATTATCATTATCATTATCATTATCATTATCATTATTATTGGGTCATTCCACGGGGTTGAGGCAAAAAATATGACGATGTCCATGTAACGGTGGTATGAGATCTTCTACTACACATGGAAGATGAAATCATCTGTTGAAGATTTTTTATGCAATGAATATTATATAGTAGTGCCCTACCAGAATCGTTCCTGTTTCAGTTGCTTTTCTTCAAAATCTTTGCTTAATACACATTTCTCTTTTTACCACCGTTACATGGACATCATATTCATATAACAATACATAAACTTTGGGTCCATAATATTGATTCACCATGAAGCTTGAGTACTTCTGAAGAAGGTTGGCTATGCTTTTTATGCAAAACTCAATTTGAGCAAACATTGTTACAGTTGATAGGAGACACAGTTTCTCACTGCTGGTATGTCACAAAAATTGCCCCAACCCCATGGAATGACCCTATTATATTATTGTTACACTGTATACTGAATGTTGGCTTTTATTTTGATGAATGATACGTAAGAGGGGATTGTATAATTACGTAAATGTTAGGGTGAGTATAATCCTCCTGCTTGAAAGAGGGATATGGTGATGATGATGATCTATGTATCAGCATGATTATGATTATATTTAGATTAATTGTCAACATTAGTATGATTACGAATGATAATAATAATAATAATAATAATAGTAATAATAATCATCCTTATCATCATCAGCAGCAGCAGCAGCAGCCGCAACATCATCATAATCATTCATATATAGTTCTCATATGCCCCACGGCAACTCCCCCCCCCCCCCCCCCCCCCCCTCTAAGGTGAATATAATATTGATAATGATGGTTATAATATTAATATTCATCAAAATAATCATAATATTCATCATAGTCATCATCATAATCGGTCATATAGGCCTATGCCCCACGACACCCCCTCCTTAGAGAATTATAATATTGATACTGATGGTTATGATATTAATAATCATCATCATAATCATATCATTTATATGCCATATGGCAACCCCTGCCTCCCCAGCCCCTCCAAGGAAAATATAATCTTGAGGATATGAAAATAATCATCAACACTATACCCCACGACAACCCCCCCCCCCCCCTCCAAGGAGAATATGATGATGCAGCTAGTGATGATAATAATCATAAGCACTCATTTATACTAAAATAGTTCTCATTTGTCCCACAGCAACCCCCCCCCCCCCCCCCCCCCAAAAGGAGAATTGCTGATGATGGTTATGATTAATAATAATCATCATAATCATTCATTCATTTATATGCCCGATCTATGACACCCCCCCCCCCCCCCCCCAAACCCTAACATATAATCCACTCGTAGAATTCCTCATAGCATCACCATTTTACTGTAGTATAGTAATCCCCACCGCCGTGCAAACTGGGAGCGATTACCCATCGACGGGGGACCATATAACGACTATAGTATACTGTAGAGGTAGTCCCCACCGACGTAGAAACCGTGCGCGTTTTGCATTGAGTGGGGATCATATAACGGGTATAGTATAGGGTCGAACACTAAATCGATATACTGGTGAAATAATCCCCACCACCGTTATAAACAGCGCGGGTTTCCCATTGAGTGGGGACTATAATACGAGTATAGAGTAGGCGAGCGCGCACAGAAAACACTACGTACTGGGCTCGGTACATTGTTGGTAAACCGCGGTACATTGCAGTGCATCGATGGAGTGCAGACAGTGCGGTAACCGAGGTGGGGACTATATCACGATAATGCCATTTAATATTGATTTTATTGAGTTAAAAGAAAGTAACCAGATTTAAAATGCCAAATTTACTGCAACTGACACTCATGACACTAGTGACTATAGACTAGTCACTGGCATTGTCAACAAAATCACAGCCGCACCACATCTACTAAAGTCTAAAGAGTAAAGTAAATGGTCCAATCAGTTGGACCATTTACACGCAATATAAGCTAATACGCTGGAGATAAGTATACCGCCCATTTGTACACTGTACCGTTCAACAGTTGAACGCTATGTTTTAGGACGCATCGGTAAGGAAAATGGACGGGAAATAATTTTTGTTTGTTTTTTTCTCTCTACATTTTGTGGTCTTCAAAACAACAGAGTCGGTAATTACTATAAAGTTTATGAATTGTGGATCGCGTATGACGTAGTCATAAACAAAAGTTTGTCTGCATTTGCTGGTAAATGGAGGGAGAAATCGGCCGACAAAAATGTTTTTGCGTTGGATAGTGCAGCAGGCGGAAGAGGTTCATCTCTGCACAACGCTATTGACTTGACATGTACTTGTGTAGAGCATGTGTTGTACTTAGTGCTGAGTCCAAACGGATAGTCGTTCGGTATCCGACGGTGAAGGTCGGATACCGAATTCCAATTCTCGGATACGGGTATACAATAAAAAGAAGAAAAAAAGAAGAAAAAAAAACGATTTTGCATGGTATAAAAAATCAAAGCTCCATGTTTTAATTTTTTTTTTAAAAACATTTCGCATGAATCCGATATATCCGTCCGTTTTTACTCGGCTCATATCCGGATATAAATATATCCGGTTTGACTCAGCCCTAGTTGTACTACAGATCATGCAAAGTTACATACATGTAGTATGATCATGAAAGACTAGTTTTCCCGCGCCTGGCAAGCTTGATACTTGTACATTTAGAAACATGGGGGCAATTCCAAGCAAACGCCGTGACGGTCAGAGGGTGTTTCTCACAATGAAAGTCCAAATAACTCATAAAATCTAAATATCCAGAACCAACTTTTGATATGCATCTGTTACCACTATCCTACCAATTATTTACAATGGGAAAGAAAACCAAAATTCTGAATAAATTATGAATTATGAATATCAATATGTGCCGTAACGCCGTGACGGCAAAAAGACATGGGTTTCTTACATGGTAAGAAACTAAGTAAACTCTGTGTCCTGTGAACTACATGAGGGTCAATCCACGTCAAATCAACCGGTGGGTGTCACCCGACCCCCTTCGATTTTGCTAAAATTCGCACCAATTGTTCCCCCAAGTGTCTGACGGAAAACCCCAAAATTTTTTGCCCCGAAGTCATTCGGTTGCTAAGTTACGGCCGCGCCTAGCAACCAATGCGCGGTCAAACCGTTTCTTCTTTAAAATTTTGGCCATTTTTGATTATCTGCTGTAGCTAAAATTGAAAAGCCAGAGCTCTCATTGTCTGGAAATTGGAAGAACTTTGTCATCTCTACAAGATGTATTCATTATGTCGCGGGTCGAGTTTTCGTTTTCGCGTACGAGGTCACCGAAAATGGCTTTAAGCGAAAAATTAAATTTTTTAAAAGCATGTTTGGATGCCCATAGCTTAAAAATTACTAGATATTTTGCTCTAATCTTTTATAGTATTAAAGACCTTCACTTCCTTTACAGATTTTTAAAAAAATGAGCGTGATTGGTCAAGTCGTTTTCGAGTAAAGCGCCCTCAAAGTTTGGATTTTTCAAAAATGCACCAAGTTCAAGGTCAAAGGTCACCCGAAGTCCAATCGGGATCTTCACCAATTTTTGTGTACTTACAGATATTTACCTATATTTTCAGGGGTTACCAAAGAAATTTTGCTACCGGAACGTTTAATGGCTTAATTACGCTAACGAAAATGGTCGTAAACAACCCAAAATGCTCAAAATTGCCATATAATTGGCTTTAGGGCATGTTTCGAATCTCTCTCACACGCAATATAAAAGTTTATAAATACTGTTCTTCAGGGAATTGGCAGACATTTACCTATATTTTCATGGGTTAGCAAAACAAAATTGCTACCGGAACGTTTAACGCCTTATTAACACTGACGAAAATGGTCGTAAACAACCCGAAATGCTCTAAATTGCCATATAATTGGCTTTAGGGCATATTTTGAATCTCTCTCACACGCAATAGAAAAGTTTATAAATACTGTTCTTCAGGGAATTGGCAGACATTCACCTATATTTTCATGGGTTAGAAAAAAAAAAATTGCTACCGGAACGTTTAATGCCTTATTTACACTGACGAAAATGGTCGTAAACACACTGAAACGTGTTAAATAGCCATATTACGTGCTTGAGGGCATATTTTGAATCCTTCTCGCACGCAATACAAAAGTTTATAAATACTGTTCTTAAGGGAATTGGCAGACATTCCCCTATATTTTCATGGGTTAGCAAAAAAAAATTGCTACCGGAACGTTTAACGACTTATTTACAGTGACGAAAATGGTCGTAAACACACTGTAACGTGTTAAATCGCCATATTACGGGCTTTAGGGCATAGTTTGAATCTCTCCTCACACGCAATACAAAATGTTATAAATACTGTTCTTCAGGGAATTGGCAGACATTCACCTATATTTTCATGGGTTAGCAAAAAAAAATTGCTACCGGAACGTTTAACGGCTTATTTACACTGACGAAAATGGTCGTAAACACACTGTAACGTGTTAAATCACCATATTACGGGCTTTAGGGCATAGTTTGAATCTCTCTCACACGCAATACAAAAGTTTATAAATACTGTTCTTTAGGGAATTGGCTGACATTCACCTATATTTTCATGGGTTAGAAAAAAAAAATTGCTACCGGAACGTTTAACACCTTATTTACACTGACGAAAATGATCGTAAACACACTGAAACGTGTTAAATAGCCATATTACAGGCTTTAGGGCATAGTTTGAATCTCTCTCACACGCAATACAAAACGTTATAAATACTGTTCTTCAGGGAATTGGCAGACATTCACCTATATTTTCATGGGTTAGCAAAAAAAAATTGCTACTGGAACGTTTAACGGCTTATTTACACTGACGAAAATGGTCGTAAACACACTGAAATGTGTTAAATCGCCATATTACGTGCTTTGGGGCATATTTTGAATCCTTCTCACACGCAATACAAAAGTTTATAAATACTGTTCTTCAGGGAATTGGCAGACATTCACCTATATTTTCATGGGTTAGCAAAAAAAAATTGCTACCGGAACGTTTAACGGCTTATTTACACTGACGAAAATGGTCGTAAACACACTGAAACGTGTTAAATTGCCACGACCATTTTCGTCAGTGTAAATAAGCGTTAAACGTTCCGGTAGCAATTTTTTTTTGCTAACCCATGAAAATATAGGTAAATGTCTGCCAATTCCCTGAAGAACAGTATTTATAAACTTTTGTATTGCGTGTGAGAAGGATTCAAAATATGCCCTAAAGCACGTAATATGGCTATTTAACACGTTTCAGTGTGTTTACGACCATTTTCGTCAGTGTAAATAAGCCGTTAAATGTTCCGGTAGCAATTTTTTTTGCTAACCCATGAAAATATAGGTGAATGTCTGCCAATTCCCTGAAGAACAGTATTTATAACATTTTGTATTGCGTGTGAGAGAGATTCAAACTATGCCCTAAAGCCCGTAATATGGTGATTTAACACGTTACAGTGTGTTTACGACCATTTTCGTCAGTGTAAATAAGCCGTTAAACGTTCCGGTAGCAATTTTTTTTGCTAACCCATGAAAATATAGGTGAATGTCTGCCAATTCCCTGAAGAACAGTATTTATAACATTTTGTATTGCGTGTGAGAGAGATTCAAACTTTATGCCCTAAAGCCCGTAATATGGTGATTTAACACGTTACAGTGTGTTTACGACCATTTTCGTCAGTGTAAATAAGCCGTTAAACGTTCCGGTAGCAATTTTTTTTTGCTAACCCATGAAAATATAGGTGAATGTCTGCCAATTCCCTGAAGAACAGTATTTATAACATTTTGTATTGCGTGTGAGAGAGATTCAAACTATGCCCTAAAGCCGGTAATATGGTGATTTAACACGTTTCAGTGTGTTTACGACCATTTTCGTCAGTGTAAATAAGCCGTTAAACGTTCCGGTAGCAATTTTTTTTTGCCAACCCATGAAAATATAGTTGAATGTGTGCCAATTCCCTGAAGAACAGTATTTATAACATTTTGTATTGCGTGTGAGAGAGATTCAAACTATGCCCTAAAGCCGGTAATATGTCGATTTAACACGTTACAGTGTGTTTACGTCCATTTTCGTCACTGTAAATAAGCCGTTAAACGTTCCGGTAGCAATTTTTTTTTGCTAACCCATGAAAATATAGGGGAATGTCTGCCAATTCCCTGAAGAACAGCATTTATAAACTTTTGTATTGCGTGTGAGAAGGATTCAAAATATGCCCTCAAGCACGTAATATTGCTATTTAACACGTTTCAGTGTGTTTACGACCATTTTCGTCAGTGTAAATAAGGCGTTAAACGTTCCGGTAGCAATTTTTTTTTTCTAACCCATGAAAATATAGGTGAATGTCTGCCAATTCCCTGAAGAACAGTATTTATAAACTTTTCTATTGCGTGTGAGAGAGATTCAAAATATGCCCTAAAGCCAATTATATGGCAATTTAGAGCATTTCGGGTTGTTTACGACCATTTTCGTCAGTGTAAATAAGGCGTTAAACGTTCCGGTAGCAATTTTTTTTTGCTAACCCATGAAAATATAGGTAAATGTCTGCCAATTCCCTGAAGAACAGTATTTATAAACTTTTATATTGCGTGTGAGAGAGATTCGAAATATGCCCTAAAGCCAATTATATGGCAATTTTGAACATTTTGGGTTGTTTACGACCATTTTCGTTAGCGTAATTAAGCCATTAAACGTTCCGGTAGCAAAATTTCTTTGGTAACCCCTGAAAATATAGGTAAATATCTGTAAGTACACAAAAATTGGTGAAGATCCCGATTGGACTTCGGGTGACCTTTGACCTTGAACTTGGTGCATTTTTGAAAAATCCAAACTTTGAGGGCGCTTTACTCGAAAACGACTTGACCAATCACGCTCATTTTTTTTTAATCTGTAAAGGAAGTGAAGGTCTTTAATACTATAATAGATTAGAGCAAAATATCTAGTAATTTTTAAGCTATGGGCATCCAAACATGCTTTTAAAAAAATTAATTTTTCGCTTAAAGCCATTTTCGGTGACCTCGTACGCGAAAACGAAAACTCGACCCGCGACATAATGAATACATCTTGTAGAGATGACAAAGTTCTTCCAATTTCCAGACAATGAGAGCTCTGGCTTTTCAATTTTAGCTACAGCAGGTAATCAAAAATGGCCAAAATTTTAAAGAAGAAACGGTTTGACCGCGCATTGGTTGCTAGGCGCGGCCGTAACTTAGCAACCGAATGACTTCGGGGCAAAAAATTTCGGGGTTTTCCGTCAGACACTTGGGGGAACAATTGGTGCGAATTTTAGCAAAATCGAAGGGGGTCGGGTGACAAAATGTCTGAAAATTGGTTGATTTGACGTGGATTGACCCATGAATATTTTGTAATTTTGTCACATTGATTCTTTGTACTAGACATCAAGCTAGAACATCCAAATAAAAATGTAGAAAAAATCCAATGCTCATAGTAACTATGATATCATAAATGTATCTGTGCATTGTAACGCCGTGACTGTAACGCAGTGACCTCTGCATATATGGGAGATATTATTATTAAAGAGATGAATAGTATGACCCTAGTATTAATATAATTATAGCATGAGCAATGCCGGAGCGTACCTAAAAAAAATATCTTACATTATTTGATTATGTCTACTGTATTATGTCAATGGAGATCCAGGAGGTAGCGTCACGGCATTACACAAAACGTAACGCCGTGACCAAATTGATATTGATTAGATTAATAAGTGGTAAAAGATAATGCTGCTATTCAGCATCCATATTATAGCCCTATGGGCTAATATACAGGAAACAAAAAATAATTTCATTCCCATTCATATTTTTCCAGAAATATTAAAAATATCTGTTTTTAGTGTAACGCCGTGACATATTGATGACTGTAAATGAGACAGTCACTGAAGCGGAACGAAAAATTGAAGCAATGATCCTATCAACACTGAAAGAAAATTTTATGAAAACTCCTTTTCGCAGTTCTTTTATGCTTAATATTTACATGAATGTTTTGTGAAAATTAATTTATGCTATATAATTACAATAAAATAATAGTTTACAATAAAAAATTTTTTAAACAAAATGCATTTCTGGAAAGTTCAATCTTTTAGCTTACATTTGATACCCAATTTGTACAATGAATTTGAAAAATCAGTGGTTATGTCAATGTTTGCTTGGAATTGCCCATGGACAGGTGTCACGTGGTATGCTACAAGGTACCAACTTCCGCTGCCAAGCCTGATAAGCTTAGCTCACTCAGCAAGTTGGAAATTGGATATTGGGCAATAGTACAATGTACTATTGGCCAGTATGCTTAGCTACAGCATAACACCGTAAATTGCATGTAAATGGTCCACCTGACTGGACCATTTAGTAGATGTGTGTAGTACTGGGAATTTTCTTTTTTAGCAAGATGATACATTTAATTAAATGTTTCTCTATTATTTTGCTGATTCTTTTCCAGCCATAGCCAAAGTCTGAAAGAGGAGGTGATGCGTGCCTCAGGGCCCAGGATGTTCAAAATGTCCAAATATGAACAGGCGTTTTGATCTGAGCTTGGGCAATATCTTCGAAGACGTGCCCACGACTTGGCATGCATGACTGTAAGAAACGATGCGATATATACAAATTGCATAGAGCATGGGTTCTTTCAGTCATGCATACCAAGTCGTGGGCACGTCTTCGAAGAGAATGCCTGAGCTTGTATGTTATGCCTTTATTTGAATGTTTCTCTTTTATTTCGCTGATTCTCTTCCAGCCAGAGCCCTTTCTACACTCATCACACACCATGTCTTTCACCACCACCATGCAGTTGCCTTCAAGCCTTCACATCCTCTGTGCAATAATCCTGACCAGCTTGCTGCTGGACTGCTGTCGTGCCTTTCCCGCTGTCTTAAGACAGGGGGGTGCAGGTGAGTGTGATGGTGACATCAAGGTTCAATACTGAACATGTATATCTTTTGAGATTACTCATCGTCTAAGACTTATTCTGTCTTGTTTACGAAAAAAACGTTTATTTGTATCACTGAAAAAATGTGACATCTAGGTTCGCTCTTTATTTGCTCATTCATTTGTATGCACCTTTTGACAGCTGTCCCTATCGATATTTATTGTCATTTTAGAGGCATTGATGCGGTGAAGATAGAATGGAATGGAACCATGCACATTGGCCCGGATTCACAAAGAAAGTTTGTAGGAGGTTTGTACAAACCATGGTTTATCCATGGGTCTACATCTATGGAGTGCCATTTGTAAACTGATGGAGAAAGAATATAAACTCCTTACTTGTTAACAATGTTGATGGTACACATTTACAAAATACACCAAATAAATGTTTGTCTTCTCACAAGGTGAAACTTGCAGATATGTCATATCATTAGAAATTATGTATACGAGCAGCACTCCATAGATGTAGACCATGGATAAACCGTGGTTTGTACAAACCTCCTACAAACCTACTTTGTGAATCCGGGGCAAGGAGTTTCAGCAGGAGCTGCTGACTGTGTCTCCACCCTAATTCTGTGATATTCAATTCAGTCCAATTTATTTCTTAATTTCATTACCATACTTTTTCTGGTTTAACTTAATACGTTCAGACCTAGATAAAGCTGCTGCCGATGCTCCCGCGGCCGACCTGTTCCCAAGCAATCACATTGATGCGGTGAAGATTGAACGGAACGGAGCCCTGAACAAGGAGTTTCAGCAGGAGCTGTTCTGGGGTCCGGAGCACGAGGAGATGACCAGCGTGCAGGAGGAGGAGGGCAGGGCAAAACTGATGGAGATATTCAAAAAGTGAGTTGCTCCATTCCTCCACATAACTTTTATTTTTATCTACTTGCCTCAACAGAACATTCACTTGCACACAAAGCCGCATGAAACAAAAGATTAATGAATTGCGCCAGGTAGCTCAATTTCACTTTCAAACGATTTGAAAATACCATGATAGCCAATAAAATCAGACTCTTTTGTGTTGGTTTTTAAAATGGTTTGTGTATTTGTTAATTTTTTCTTTAGGGTTGACACAGATCACAACAAACTTTTGACATTGAAGGAGTTAATAATAAAGGACTTTCAATCTTGGTATCCTGCATCTAGTCAATAAAAAGTTTTTCCAATTCAGAGATTTTTCATTTATAAAGGAGAGTTCTTGTTCTTATTTTGATTTCCTTAGAGTTGACACAGACGGTGACAAGCTTCTATCGATGAAGGAGTTATCAGAATGGATAGAACAGAAAACAGCTGAGCACTACTCCGAGGCTCTGGCTTCTAGCCGATCAGGCTTCCCGCAAGTCGACACAAACAAAGATGGTAAATGTTCTTTTTTGTTTATTCATGTCCTATTGACCACCTGTCTATAGCAGCCAACCTGCTTGCAATGGTCATTCACCTGCAGAGAAAACAATGTTACTTAGACAGATGTTGTTGTCTATAGCAGCCAACCTGCCTCCAGTGTCAGAGAAAACAATGTTATTGTTTTTTAGACAGATTTTGTTGTCTATTGTAGGCAACCTGCATTCAGTGGTCACCATACATCCGTCATCCGTACTTTGTGTAACTAACCATTTTAATTTAAGCAGATTGTATGTTGTATTTTTATTCTGATAGCTGTGGCTCTTATCAACTAATTAAAGTTGTTTTATACAAATAAATAAGAATAATCTATCAGGTCATGCGTCATGAACTCGCCTCCAAATAGGGTGGTGCCGTTACATTTTGGGTTTTTTTACTACCATTTTCTTTATTATTTTCAAAACCAGAAAACCTTTTTTAACAAATTTGGTATCATTTTAAAGAGCTATGAGAGTGCTACCTTTCTGCAAAGTTTTAAATGTATACCTCCTTCCAAAGTGGAGGTACAGCTATTTGAATGTTGGAGCCAGAGGGTGGCGCATGAAGCGGCGCCGCAGGAAGCGGCGCCCGTGTACAAAGTCTATGGGAAAATGCCTCTCGAAGTGCAATTTTTCTTAAAACGTTAATAACTTTGTCAAAACTAGATGTATAGTTACAATGTAGGTATCAAATGAAAGCTTAAACATTGAACTATAATGCTTGATCATTGAAAAGTGTATCTGCTTGTTTGTTTTTAAACTAAATCAACACAAACACAGAAAATTGGGGGTTACCTGTACAAACTCTATGGGGGGCTGGGGGCACAATCTGGACTGAAACGTTTTGTGCATTTTTTTTTTAAACGTTAATTTCTTCACTAAGACTTGGTGTAAAACTACAAATTTGGTATCATATTAAAGCTTACTTATCAAACTTTATCATTTCTCAATACAATTAGGCCTGCCCTCTATATTATAATCCTTTAGTGACTCTTACATAGTGAAAATTATTGATTATTTGTTTGCATTTTTTTCATAAAGTATGAGTGAAAATATCTCACACAAAATAATCATGAACCCCATACAATATTATATTGCTGTAAAGGTCTAAGTATGCTCTGCATGAAAACATTATCATTAGTTGTCTAGAGCTACCTCAGGAAAAATTATCATGGAAAATATTGACCTCTGTAACTGGAAACAAAATTTCACATTTTGATTTTATAACAAAATAAGTATACACCTAGTGTTATTTCTGAGTGCATATTTGGATTCCTTGTGAAATTTCCTTTCAGAAAATGTATACTTTTGATAGGATAGGGGGAGTTCTTCAGAAAATATTTGCTCTCAACTGAAACATTGTCCCGCAGAAGCCCAAATCGGCATGTAACGCAAAAGGAGGCGACCTCATGACACATGACCATCATCACTTTAAACCATCCTTTGAACCACCCCCCCCCCCCAATCAAATAGATAAAGTCCTCGAGCATAACATTTAACATATGCAAATTCTTGAATGTGGTTTGTGAGCAGGTCTACAATTACCTCTACCTACAAATGAGGCCACTTGTCATGTTGTTACATTCAAAGAAAATACAAAATAATTTGGTTAATTCTTTGTTCAGGAATCCTGACGTGGGATGAGTACAGGGAGCAGTTCTTCAAGCACAGAGGTCTCGATGAGGAGAAACTCAAGGGGTACAGAGAAGGCAAGATCAGCATTGATGAGACTTTGGAACGTGAGTACTCCCCAGCTTTATTTGGTTTGGTTTGGTTTAGTTTAGTTCAGTTCAGAAACTCAAGGCGCACAGAGAAGCCAAGATCAGCATTGATGAGACTTTAGAACGTAAGTACTCCAAAGCTTTATTTTCTCATGGTGGTTTGATTTGGTTTGGTTTGGTTTGGTTTGGTTTGGTTTGGTTTGGTTTGGTCTGGTCTGGTTTGGTTTGGTTTGGTTTGGTTGGGTTGGGTTGGGTTGGGTTTAGTTTGCTTTGGTTTAGTTTGGTTTAATAATAATAATAATAATGGTCGCTACTTATATAGCGCACGTTCCGTCTTTCTAGTTAAGTTTAGTTCAAGTCAGAAACTCAAGGCGGACAGAGAAGGCAAGATCCAGCATGAGACTTTAGAACGTTAGTCATCCGATGTAATCTGATGATGATGATGATGATTCTCTACAGGAGTGTGTCTTTGACACTTTCATTGTTACAAAAGAATGAAATAAGTTTTGATTTTTTAAAATGTCTCCATAATTATGGTGATATTTATGATGGAATGAAGAGGGTTTTTAGGAAAATCTTGTTTGATTTTTAATCAAACACAGTGGGCAGTAAGGGATAAAAACTGACATGAATGTTCACCTTTTCACTAGAATGTTGAAGTTAATGGATATTAAGTATGCATTAAGTAAAGATTTCAAAATCTCTCAAATCTAATTGGAATTTACAATTTTCATGTGTATTATTGTATATCATTTACAGAGGACTATGCAATGTACCGTGACCGATGGGATCGAGCAGATGAAGACAACGACAATGCCCTGAGCATTGATGAGTTCCTTGCCTTCCTCCACCCAGAACACTGCAAGAGCATGCTCAGCATGGTGGTCGATGAAGTCCTTCACGATCTCAGTAAGTTAAAGGGTATTCTGCCCTAGAATTTGTTTTTGTTTTTTTGTATATAATATGCAATTGCGAACAATAGCCCACTTGGTGAAGTTTCGGAAGGCCAATCAAGTGCTATGAAATCAATCAATTTGCTATGAAATAAGGTAAATGGGAGGAACCGAAATTGTGAGCTAAAACGGAGCAGCAACGGAGAAGCTATGACAGTCTGAACTTTATTGAGAATATTGTGTATTGTTTGAAATTACTTTGGATTGTATTCAAAGATAAAGGAAACTGACTATAATTTTTTTTTAAAGAGATTGAAAATGAACATAAAAAATAGGCTTCGCGGGGAATCAAACACGAGACCTCCAGATGCTAGACCGGTGCTCAACCATTAAGCCACAAAGACCCTTACTATCGATTGTGACTTTTTTTGTGAGCTGCTGCCAGTGTGATGTGTGCATAAAAGTTTAAAAGATGTACTGTATTGCGCACATTTCTTCTTAGTCTTTTAGATTAGAATGATGAAAATGTTGAAAGTTATTGCATTAGGGCCTTGCAAAGTTAAACAAATTCCAAACATCAAAATAAAATTTGGATAGAGCTCACCCCACCCACCCACCCACCTCCCTATCCAAACTTTTTTCTTTTTTTTAAAATCCATCTCCGATCTTCATCTCCGATCTCCATCTCTGTTTTCCAATTTTGTATTTTTAAAAATCCAAATTGGCCCTGGACCCACCCACCCAATTCCAAATCTTATTTGGATGTTTGGAATTTGTTTAACTTTGCAAGGCCCCTTATTAATCTCTTGTTTGTGTTGATGGTTATGTTCCAGATCAAAATGATGACAAACGCTGAGCCTCAAGGAATTCTTGTCACTATCCGATGACCGTCAGGTCGATATGGACGCTGCGGCCGACAATGATGAATGGGTCAGGGAATTTGTATCATATCATCCACCTCTGCTTTAAACACCTAAGTCCTAAAATTATCACTTTCGTTTTCCAGATCAAAATGATGACAAATCGCTGAGCCTCAAAGAAGTCTTGTCGCTACCCGATGACCGTCAGGTTGATATGGACGTTGTGGCCGATGAGGATAAAATAATGCATCAGGGAGATGAAGCAGTAATTTGTACTGTATCATCCACCTCTGCTTTATAAACCTTAATCCTAAAATTATCACTTTCGTTTTCCAGATCAAAATGATGACAAATCGCTGAGCCTCAAAGAAGTCTTGTCGCTACCCGATGACCGTCAGGTTGATATGGACGTTGTGGCCGATGAGGATAAAATAATGCATCAGGGAGATGAAGCAGTAATTTGTACTGTATCATCCACCTCTGCTTTATAAACCTTAATCCTAAAATTATCACTTTCGTTTTCCAGATCAAAATGATGACAAATCGCTGAGCCTCAAAGAATTCTTGTCGCTACCCGATGACCGTCAGGTTGATATGGACGTTGCGGCCGGCGAGGATGAATGGGTCAAGGAGAGGAAGCAGGAATTTGAGGAGAACATTGACCGTGATGGAGATGGACTCGCAACCTTTGAAGAACTTGAGGTATTGTAGTAAAAAAAAAGAGAAAAGGATAACCCTCTGGGTGCCACTGTTGACACAAGTCACAATACTCACAGATTCAGATATCTTTCAGAAAGAGAAAGAGAAGGGCGCTGAGTCAATTGGTGCATTTCGGAAATAATCTTGTTTGAAGTTGAGCAGCCTTGTAGAAACCTAATTTAGCTCTGTTTTATATTGTATAAATATATCCAAAATCAAAAAATTATTATTATCTGAAGATGTAGCATTGCATAGAGAAGGCTCCAACCTACATGCAGAACTCAATTTAGCAAAAAATCGACATAACCCCCTTCTCTCTCTCACCAGACCATAATGTGGCTGGAAAATAGCAAAACCCTGCTCTTGTTGGTAATTAATATTTTGAAGAAATGGGCATTTTAAGTTCACATAATGTGTGCAAAAGACTTATGATTGTAAAATTGAAACAATCACATCTTCGCCAATTATTGACCAATTTGTTAGAACAAAGTATCAAATGAAATCTTGTGTTGAGGCCTTTCTAATGCTACATTTTGAATTTTACTGACAAGTGCAGGGTTTTACTATAGCCGGTCACAAATATCTCCTAAATCAAAAATGTATTATTATCTGAAGATGTGGCATTGCATAGAGAAGGCTCCAACCTACATACAGAACTCAATTTAGCAACAATTCTACTTAACCCCCTTCTCACCTCACCTCACCCGACCATAATGTGGCTGGATATAGCAAACCCTGCTCTTGTCAATAAATCATGTTTTGCAGAATTGGCACTTTTAGTTCACATAATGTATGTAAAAACCTTATGTTTGTAAAATTGCAACAATCGTATCTTTGTCAAGTAGTGTCCAATGTTTAAAAAGAGGGCATCAAATGAAAGCTTGGGATGTGGCTTTTCGCATGGCTTAAAAATCAAAATTTTGATTTTTACAGACAAGTGCAAAAAAGAGCAACATAGATCCCTTTTACCCTAATCCCACTGGGGGGGGGGGGGGGGGGGGGGGCTTTTTGGCCCCCCCTGTCGTTTTTTTCGACGTGCATCTAGACCGTTTGGAATTTCACGTTCAAACTTCATGACTATTTTCTCTCAAGTCTCCCGCATGTTTTGATATATAATTCACCCCGGTCGGACCTGTAGAACTGATTTTAGAGGTCGATGATTGCTCGTCCGTCACAAAAAAAATGTAATTTTTGTACAGGTTTCAATGTAATTCCTATATCCGATGCCATGCAAACTCCAAATCTGTTATAATTGTTACTTTGAATTATAATTTGTATTATTTCTGTGTTATTAGTTGAATTCATACACTTCAAAAAAACAATAAAATACATAAGAATGAAAACAATGTGGATAAATCCGGGAATACTAATTTGCATATTTATGCAAATTAGTGATATATTTTATCACCATAAAAAACATGGATATGATGAATAACATCATTTGAAAGTATTTTTACAGAAAACCTGAAGAAATCCTGTAATTTCTTTTGATTTTAGATGAAAATCCCAATTTTTTCCCAAATTCGTCAAAAATTTGCAATGTCAAAATTTTAATTAATTATTAAAAAAAAAAATAATGGTCCAATTTTTTTTTTCTTCATATTCTTATTCTACTTGACTTGTTTTACGTGTGTGCCAATTTTCAAGTCGATCGGTCCATTCGTTGCCGAGATTTGAGGGGGGGGGGGGCCAAAACAGCCCCCCCCCCCCCCCCAGTGGACTCAAGTGACCAAAATAACCCAGTGGAATTAGGGTTAAGGTGCATTAAAATTTGCAGATGTATTTTTGTTTTCATGTAAAATGTATAGATGTTGAAAATAATGTTTTATTTAACTTGAATACTGTATATAAACATAAATAGTGTTTTGAGGTTTATTAACATTTAAAAAAGATTAATGAAATATTTGTCATAGTGCAATCAAAGTGAAAATTTACAGTAAATTTTATTTTATTACTTTCCCAAAATTGTCACTGGCTACTAAATGTAAATTACAATAATGATATTAACAGTATTAAATACTGTTTAACTTTAGATAAAGCGCTATTGAAGCAAGTATCTTTAAATTATTATTAATCTGGTCTACGGGTACACACTGCAATCATATCTGCACACTATGTGCACACTATCCACTCCCTAGGGATTATTCCAGCCGTTTACCTGTTAGGCGTGCACACTGCTATGAAAGCACATTCCAATCCTCCCAGGTCCCTATTTATAATACATCATTCTCTTTTCTGTTTATCGATACATGGACCCGCGGAAACTTTTTTACTTTTGCAAAGTTATCACTAGCTGTTAATAAACTGTAATTCATTCTCTCTTCTGTATATTTTTCAGAGATACATGGACCCACGGAACAAGCAACATGCGGAGAGTGAGGCCAGACATCTTATCGGCGTTGCAGATTCGGATGGGGACGGGAAACTCTCCGAGAGAGAGGTCAACAACAGCTACTTTGTCTTCTTGGGCAGCAAAGTCTACAACTACGCCAGGAATGTCCATGATGAGTTCTAAGTTTGACATCCTGGGCAGCGAAGCTTGCAGCTAAATACTTAATTTGACTGTTTTGGAACCAAAGACTACAACTTGAGTTGACCATTGGAACTGCAGAAAAAAAAACTTTGACTTGGCAAATTTTATTGATATGGGTAAACAATTAATAGAAAACAATGAAATTAAAATCAGTGGTGTGGCAAGATTGGTAGAGCGCGCGCTTTCCGATCTCGAGATCCCGAGTTCGAACCCAGCCCACTCTGTTTGTCCTTCAGCAAGACAATTAATCCACATTGCTGCTCTCTACCCAGGAGTATAAATGGGTACTTGGCCGAAGGTTAATTAGCCTTCAGCGCCCGTTGGGCAGCTGGGCTAGTATGCTCCCCAGGGAGTTGAGATGGTGCGCAAGATAATTGTGCGGGTTTGACCTGTACCTCATGACCAAGGGTAAAAATAATGCGCTTAGAAACATTGTATTAAGCGCTATATAAATGTAATATATTATTAGTATTAATAGGCCTTTTTCATTTCTTGGGCAGCAAAGTCTACAGCTACGCCAGGAATGTCCATGATGAATTCTAAGTCATTAACCCGTTCAGGACTGGTCTCGAAAATGCTTGGGCTTTGGTATATGGAGAATACATGTTGTAGCAAAATCAGTCCGTCCTGAACGGGTTAATCAAACACAGTCAAACATTTACAGTGAAACTACTCCGTGGACTTCCTGTCTATCTAAAAATTAAATCAGTGCATGTTAATTTGGGCTTGATATTAAAATCGCGTGATAGCGGAGGCATAATTTTGATTGCGCGTAATCGAAGATCCATCTAGTTTTAAATACCTCCATTGTGTGGTCTCTACAGGCAGATTGATACAGTAAAATTATTACAGTCTTTATTAGTAGGTGGTCTTTATAGAGAGGTCCATTTACATGTAAACTGTATCCCAGGTAGTCAACATTAGGGATCTTTATAGACAGGTGTCATGTTACACAGGTGGTCTTTATAGAGAGGTCCATTTACATGTAAACTGTATCCCAGGTAGTCAACATTAGGGATCTTTATATACAGGTGGCATGTTAAACAGGTCGTCACTAGAGCAGGTTTCACTCTATAGATATGTATTTATTGATGATGGAATTCAAACTAAGTAGTCACTATTTACATGCCACTGATGTAGAGCAGTATATAATTAACGAATGGGATTATTGTGATAGTCAAATCTATTACCGAGGTGGTCTCGAAATTACTATTACCCGAAGCGTAGCTGAGGGTAATAGTCATTTTGAGCCCACCGAGGTAATAGATTGCCTATCACAATCAAGCACATTCGTTAGTTGTTTTATATCCCTCATCAATATCACGGATTGCGTTCATTTTACGCAAAATAAGTGAGAATCTCTTCAATATTTTATAAAATCGCATGTAAATTTTGACAAAAAAATCAATCGACCAGAATGAGCCTCCAGAACCATGGCGCATCTAATACGCTTAATGTCATTGTTTATTTTGCGCAAACAATAACAAAGACGCAAAACCGAGTGCGCACCAACGCGCTGGCAGTTGCGCACATACGCGATGAATGCGTACTAGCGCGCCCACGGATGTGCTTATTGGCGCCTTACTACTTTCGGGACCAGTACCAAATTGGTTATCCCAATCAGGAATGGTCCTGATTCAGGACTGGTCCCAAGGCTGGCCTCTATGACGAATGCATGTTATACCAACCCATTCAATAATTAATAGTCTGGAACAGTAAATAGATTTTCATTGTAAATTGATAACCAAAGATGTGAAATACTTGTTATATTTGTTACAGTTTTTCTTGTAAGATATAAGTTATACTTGTAAGTTAAATGGATTGTACGTTATAATGCCAGTTGCCTATTTATAACGTGTAGTTTGTTTCTTCAAATCGAATATTAGTTTTTATCATTAGTTTGTACAATTTCTTGACCATAACAAATATATTTGGTCAGACTGCGGTTTAATATTTGTCTGTTTAATCAACAATTTCCACATTAAAAATTTGTGCAGTAGTCTTTTTTAACCATTTAAACAATTTCAACTTCTAGATAAAAATCTATGAAAATGCAAAGCGCTTCGATGAACATGAATTGTTGATATTGTCTGAACTATTCAGAGCGATTATACTATTTGTTATATTGATAATATTGAAATGTGCCATTTTAAATATTGACCAAGGTCTTTGTGGCCAACTTCTTAATGTTTGTTTAACACTATTTGTGTCTTTATTTTATCTGCACATTTATTTATACTGGCTATGGAAACTTGCACAAAAAGAACCTGGAGGAATGGCTTGGGCTTTAAAGGGTACCACCACCCAAAAATAATATTCTCATAGATAAATGGTAACATTGTTAGTTGTCCATTCCACCAAAAAGTTCAGAAAAATATGTTTCCAGAAAAATTATATAATTAGAAAAAAAGCATCACAATACTACATGTGTTCATGGGTCTGCATATCAAGACTACCTTATGTCTAGGACGAACACATCATCCGTGATTCTGTTGTCTCCCAACGTACGCGTGAATAGAATTTGCGCACTCCCAGATGTTTGGCGCGTACGGAACTATGAGGCCATAATGGTTCCGTAAGTGGTGGTAATTAATAATTGTATTGTTTATGAATTCCACAACCCTTTGCAAAATCTTAGGCATCAATTTGAAATCACACAACGGTACCAAAACATATCATTATGTGTTGTTACTTGCCTGGTGTGGTCCCCTTTAAATCCAAGCCAATTTGGTATAATTCTTTTATTTGTATTGGGGATACTTATTTGAATGGTGCAGAGAAGTTTCTGCTCTCATCAAAGAAGAAATAATAAGACAATAATTATGTGATAATTTTATTCAAATCTTCAAAACTGTGTTTTGATAAACAATTCAATAAGGTATGTAAGACAATATTTTATATGATATGATAGGAGCTTCATCTGAAAATTGAACACAAATATCTTTATCAGCTCTACCCTTCATCTAAACCCTTCATGTTGTTGTTGTTGTTGAAAGGATGAATATATTATGTCAAATTGTAAATGTTTCTTTATAATTTAGAAAAAAGGGATTTTAATATATTTAGTTTGATGTAAATATCATTTTATTGTTAAAGCAGAAGGTCACATGTTATATTCCAAATGTCTGGTGAAAATGCAAGGTCTAACCTAAATTCTTCAGTTTACGGTTTAGCTATTAGTAGTTGATACATGTATGTCAAGCATGATATATTTGTTTGGTTTTTGGTGTAATTTTGCGTGTAATTTGTATTTATTTTCTATATGTCATGTTATATTTTTGAATTATGTACATGTATGTATGTACATGTTTGAAGCTAACAATTGCACTTTGTTATACACGTTTATTATTATGCATGGAGTTTCACAATTCCATTATAGTTTGCACACAGTGACATTTTTAGTGAGCAAAAATTTCAAATGAAATGTTCAAAATGCTTGTACATAATTAAATGCTAATACCTTGAATTGTAGACTACTAACTTATAACATCATGGGATCATTTGTTTTGTAAGGGTTCCTTTTGAACCACAAAAGTCTTAAACTTAAATGTATCAATTGCTCTAGTATTAACTGTGTAATTGTCAATTGTTTTTAGAAAAGGGTTAATTGAACTTATATGAAATTAAACTAAATGTATGTAGACATTTGACAAATTTTTCCATGCAATAAATATGCAAAGAGTTTTGTTTCAGAACACAATATCTCAGTTTTTTTTTCAATTTGAGAACTTTGCCAGTGAGGATACTGAAATATAAACAAAAAAATGGTTTTACTACTTTTATACCTTTATGTTATATGACTTAGTGAAATATGTGTCATTGATTGGTTAAACACAGTCACATGATTTACTCTTAATTCAGTATGTTCCACGGAAGAGCGGAATGTCTCACCATCAGAGCCCCAATATATTGATTTAGGAGAATTTTGTTTAGACCTATGGCAAAAAAGACATCAAGCTATTGATTGCAAGGGTTATGTCTTATGCTGGAAGTAATTATTTATCAATGTTTGCGAAAATTTGCGCGAAGGTAACAATAAATATGCACGACCAAGATAGATTCCATTATGACGTCACATTGATTTGTCAACATATCACTTCGAAAAAGCCACAACTTCTAATTTAGCTCGGAGGCAACAAGTATAAAGATTTTAACAATAATTGTTCAATACTAATATCACAAAGAATGATAATGTCTACTTTACATTATAAGAAGAGACTTACATTTTACATCTTTTCAAATTCATTCTTGATATAAAGTGCATACATGTTCTGTTATTTCTTTTTTCCTGTGAAGTATTGCTTATCCTGCCATAAAAAAACCCCAGTATGGTGGTCTTTCTTTTCTTTGGATTACACTCTAGTACTTAGTTTTTAAATGAATTTTATAGATAATATTGTAATCTTGGGAATAGGAAATACATTGTACGGGGAGAAAAAAGAACAGTTTTGACCCCCCCCCCCCCCCTCCCCCCTCTTCGGTAATTTTGTTATAAATTCTTTCTTTCCCTATTTCTTGTTCCCAAGATTACAAATAATTGTTTTTTTCTTAGCCATTGCATATGTTGTGTTGTATAAAACATTTTCTGCAATAAAATATAGTGAGATAAACTGAAAAATAATGATCTTGCATTTTTATTGCGTATATGTTTTATTTTACAAGAGACAAATTTAATCAAGGACCATGCTTCTGTGACCATTTAAAGGGTGACTAAATTACAAATGCATGTTCACTTTTGTTGATCTGTTATACTGAATACATCACTTATCTTTTGACTATTTGATGTACATTTTTGTCATATTTTTAATATTATTTTTTCTCTTATTTTTATTCTACCTGCTAAGATCCACCCCTAAACAAATCCTCCAGCATTGACTTTTGTGACATCATAATACCATTCAACCATCAGTCAGCTAGATAAACATGAACAAAAGATATGTTCTCACCCACTGAGTACCTTATTGCATTAGCATTGGACGTTTTCATTGAAACCCTTCTTTTCATGGTGAGTGGGCTTTGTATAAAACATGCAATGCTATTGTGAACAGGTGGTCACTGTAGGAAGTGACATACCAATGTTTTTTTGTTCATCTAGCTGACTGACGGTTGAATGGTATTATGTCACAAAAGTCAATTGCTTCTGGAGGTTTTTTTTTAGGGGTGAAGCTTAGCAGGTAAAATTAAAAGAAAAAATATGACAAAAATGTACATCAAATAGTCAACAGATATGTGATGTATTCATTATTACAGATCAACAAAAGTCAACATGCGTTTGTAATTTAGTCACCCTTTAACACCAACTACCAGTGGCATAGCTACAAGGGGAGGGCATGTGCCCCCCCCCCCCCAAAAAAAAAGTGCTTAGAGATGAGATGATTGGCGCTATATAAATCAAGGATATTATTATTATTATTAAATAAAGGAATACATATAGTGCACCCCCAATAATTCATGTGACCGCCCCCCCCCCCCCCTCCCCTATCAGTCGCTTTGCCACTGACTACAACTATTAAGTACATGATAGACTACATTCTGTAACAAATAATCTAAACCCCTCAAAAAAAGTTTGGAAACTCAAGTTTGATCGATCATAATCATATCTCTCGTATTTTTTAATAAGCATATTCGAACTTGGTGTCACAACAAAGCCTCATTATATACCTTTCAAACGGTGCATTATGTGTAGTGATTATGCAATTGGGGCGATTGCAGTAGCCCAGAGAATAGGGGGAGGCAGGAAGTGAAATGTCGCAAAATGGCTCAATGCATTTAATTTACGAGTGCATGACTGTGCTGACCAGTTTTTTGAAAGTTCACTTTATATTAAATACTGCCAGTGGCGTAGCTACGGGGGGGGGGGCACGGGGGGGGGGGGGGGGCACGTGCCCCCCAATTGTTTGGCAAAAAAAAAAAAAAAAAATGTCGAACGACCCGAAATGAAGCCAAATGTGTCTATATCATTACTTATTATCACGTTTTATTAAATGTGTGATGATAATGACGTATCAATGATAATAAAGAACAACCTAACAGTCGTTCCCAATAGCGCACCTATATCAGTTTGAAGAATCCTTCCAAGTGGGAGGCCGCGGACATCCCTTCAGCCGCGGACATCCCTTCAGCTTATGCGAATTGTCAGTCCCGCTCGCGAGGATCGACGCTCCGTGAATACCGCATTTAAGTAGAGCGCGTAGGCCAAACAAACTGCCTAGCGCATGGTAAATTGTCCTCCAGGGGCCTCTGCAGTATGGAAGCAGGAGACCATCAAAAACACGTATACGTCGTGTAGTAATTTGAATTACTACACGACGTAAATAATTACGTCGTGTAGTAATTCCATTTACTACACGACGTAAATAATTACGTCGTGTAGTAAATGGAATTACTACACGACGTAATTACGAATTACTGCCCAACGATTTAATGTCATGACGTTAAATGAATTAGTGTCGCTACATCAAATAATTAAGGTCGTGTAGTAATTCAAATTACTACACGACGTAAATAATTACGTCGTGTAGTAATTCTAATTACTACACTACCTAAATAATTACGTCGTGTAGTAATTATTTACTACACGACGTAATTATTTACGTCGTGTAGTAATTCAAATTACTACACGACGTATATCCGTGTTTTTGATGGTCTCCTGCTTCCATACTGCAGGGGTCATCTTCTCCAGAATCGACATCTGCTGAATATAGTTGAATCAGTTGAATATATGCCTACTGACCCTAACCCAAGGGACCAGTGTCATGGGTCTAGTCACCCGGTACTTGAAAAATGGGCGACAACAGGCGGGGGACGGGGGAAGGGGGACATGCCTCCCACATTTTCATATGCATACAATTTTGTATGTATATTTGATTCCATAGCTTGAACTATACGAACCATATATTTCTGTCTCGGGCACGGGCGTAGCGAGTTACGTAATACCTATTCAACTGGGGGGATGTAATCCGATGAATGAATAGCTCATCCCCCCCACTTGAATGGGTAACAATGTCATGTCTACGCCCGTGGTCTCGGGTATGCACAAAATCGCACAATTTAAAGCCCCAAATATACAAAAGCTATCTACAGTGGGAGGGGGACACCCCCTTATTTGGGGAGGGTGTGGGGACACCCCCTCCCCCGCTTGGTCGCTTCGCTCCCTTGCCCCCCCCCCACCCTTCTTGAAAATTATCCTTCTACATCAAGCACATCATTTACAGATCCACTTAACCAGACAGATTTGAGGGATTTGAGGGATTTGTGGGAGGGGGGGGGGACACCCCCCTCCCACACCCTCCCCCCCTCGGGCGCTACGCGCCCTCGGGCTTGGTCGCTCCGCTCCCTCGCAATTGTGCCCCCCCCCCCCCCAATCCGTTGGCCCTCGCTACGCCACTGAATACTGCCACCCTTTCCATTCATCAAAATAAAAAAAATATATATATATAATAATAATAATTAAGTATTATGGCGTAAATATTCATTTTGAATGAACGCCAGAATAATAAAATAACAACAACAAACATCAAAATCATTGGAATTTGATACCATTTTAATGGAAATTATCTTTTCATTACGATGGCATATTGATAGTAATGATTACGCAAATGGATTGTGCGCAGCAAACCGGAATATGGAGATGGGTCGAGTGAAATCAGACAAAAATATGGAGTTGACAAAAAATCAGAGCGTTGCATTTTTGTCGAGCTTCTGTGAAGATTTTTAAGCATTTCAAATGAAATATTCATGATTCAAATTGATATCAACGGAAAGCCCAACAACTCTTCTGTATGAAAATGTGAAATTTATAATGATTTTTGTAAAGGGCGGCTGCAGGGAGATGAATGTGGGGGGAGCCTCAAAAGTGACCCATTTCAAAACGCTCTGATTTGTTGTCGGTGTCTTTTACCATTGTGTGGAGACTTGAATGAGTTGGCCATGAATGAGAAGAATTCAATTGAAAACGCATGAATAGTGACTCAGTTGTGCCTTGAAATCAGAGCGTTTTGAAATGGGTCACTTTTGAGGCTCCCCCACATTCATCTCCCTGCAGCCGCCCTTTACTAAAATCATTATAAATTTTACATTTTCATACAGGAGAGTTGTTGGGCTTTCCGTTGATATCAATTTGAATCATGAATATTTTATTTGAAATGCTAAAAAATCCTCCCAAAAGCTCGAAAAAAATGCAACGCTCTGATTTTGTGTCAACTCCATATCTTTTTTGTTTGATTTCACACTCGACCCATCTCCATATTCCGGTTCGCTGCACACACCCCATTTGCATAATCCTTACGATTAATATGCCATCGTAATGAAGAGATCATTTACATTAAAATGGTATCAAATTCCAATGATTTGATACCCCCCGGCCCCCCCCCCCCCCCCCCCCCATATATTTATGCCCAATTAATTATGCGATCGATCGATCGATCATGATTGGATTGGTATCGATATGGATCTCAGCAACAAAGTCAAAGGCAAGCGAGATTGGCAAGAACAGTTCAGTGAATAACAAAAAAGACTGTCATAACTCATACTTTTGTAAGTAGTTGCCTTGTTATTTTTTCTTGAGTAGCGTATGATTCCGCTGATATGTTACGAGTTTGTCTCTCATTTGATAGCTAGTCTAATTTGAAGTGATTACCTGGAACTTTCATACCCGTGGCCGTACTGTACGGACAACCATTCAACCTGCCCCGGGCACTGGCCGGGTAGGTGTCCGCTAGTCGCTACCGTATCGCTGCAGAAAGTTCCCCAGGAGGTTACTACACCAGTAACGGATCACCTACCCAAATTGATGCATAAAGACGTTTGTGTATTTGTGACTATCTAATTGTTTTAATTTTCATAAGTGGAAGAGAAATGTGCATCTATTATCAACTTTATCATCTCCTTTTTAAAAGTGATTAACCTCAGTTCTATGATCATCGCGCAAAAGTGAGAAATTAGCCTTCAAAATAGTGTCATCTTGTGACAAAATGTACAGATTTAAGATTTTCAAGAAAAAAAATTAAAATATATTTTTTTAATAAGATGTTTAAAAAACAAAAATATGCCGACGGATCTAGAATTCATATATTATTTACACAGAAAGATGTTCTGGTATACACCCCACAGCATTTTCCGGGTGTTTGGGTGCAGGCTTATAGTAAAAAAAGGCAAATTTTAATGTATAATTACAGCAGAAATTATCTACACCAGTAACGGATCACCCATTTTCAAATCCCTATAAAAACAAAATAAATGATAAGAATTAATTTTGTTTTGCTGTAACAATATATTTCACTAGAATCTGTTATATTTCTAACTTAAAAATCTAAAATTACTTGGATATTTTGGTAAATTCGGGTTTTTGTGTGATTTTTGCTAAAATTTCATAAGGATCATGTGTGGCAGAACTCGACTCTTCATAACTAAATAAGGAAGCACGTTTAAGAAATAACATTTTTTCTGGATATTAATTGCTAATTTGCAAACACTTTGATGAAAAGATTAAGGTAATTAGTCAATTATTTTTAAAATAAAGCCAGGTGATCCGTTACTGGTGCAGCGTAAGGGGTTCGTAAAACGCGCAGTGATTTGCTATTAGTGACGGAATGAGTTTGAATTTACAATATTCCTAATCTGCACCATTTTAGCTTTCCAACGATGTATGATGGTCCATAAAAAATATTTTGTCTTAGCAAGAAATTGTATCCACAAAAAAGTGATCCGTTACTGGTGTAGCTACGGGTACCGCCTATTTATATTCAACAACATTCAATGTCATTGTCATGATTCAACAGTTCGGTCCTCAGCTTCACAACTTGCACAAGGACAAGGTCATGATGAATTATAACCTAAATAACTGCACCGCACGTAAAATAGACCCCATATTTTAATTCACCTACCGTACCGTAAGTACCTATGTAGACTAGATCTAGGTCTGTAAAGTAGTAACTAGTGTTATTGGCTGTAATGTACTAATATTAAATGAAATTCTGTGAAATCCGTCCATTTTCCGTGATTGCGGAGAATCATCACCCCGGCCCTGGCCTTACAACTAAGTAAATTTTCTGTTCGGGCAATTCAAATAGAAAAGTAATTATTTTACTTGCCCGAACGGGTCAGGAATTACATCAGTTAGTTAGTGTATAGTTTTTTAACTAAAAACTTGAAAACTTGTTCAATATCTACTGAAGATAGCAATGCCAGATACTAAATTTTAAATTAAACTAATAAACAGTAAACTTGAAAAGTTGAATGGAGTCTACTCTTAGTTTACTTTTACTTTAGATAGTTACATATTTTGATGTGGGCTGGGTTGGCAGCCCACAGTTACATGAAAGGAAAGGTATACAAACTTGTTAATGATGAAATTCCTACTTTAAAATTCAAGACAAATGTTATTTCTTTTGTTAGGAGTCTTTGATTTATTACATTTTATACAGTTCTGACACATCATACTTTCATACGTTTGATGTTTTTACTATGTTATGTTATTATTCAATCATGTATATTTTACCTTGTACAGTGTCAATCATATTCATAAGTCTTTGGACTTTCCGTCAGTACTTTTCATTGAACAACATTATAATATCATTCCATTGCATTTAAACCCCTGATTTAAATTTTAAAAGTAGTTAAAATAGTTTGAACCTGGGTTTCAGTTCTGGGACTAAAAAGTGCAATTTAAACCAAAAACTAACTTTAAATGTTCACAATCATCAGTCCACTTGGGCGGTGCACCAGAAAATTTGAGTAACTTTGTCTCAAACTTTTACACATAAAGACATACACTTGAGCGACAATATAGTGTAGTAAGTAATGGAAACCAATTACCTATTTTTAAAATGTATCATTAGCATTATTATTTCATGATACATTTGCTTAATATGATCAGCAATTTATATTTGTTTTTAACCATTTTATATTGTTATGGTACATGTATATTCCTTTTCTGCTAATAGAATTATTGGTTGGAAACAAATATACCAAGATGACATCTTTCTTCAAATCCTCTGGTTTGCTGTCAAGTGTGGATCCCATTGAATTAGACAGGGCCATTCATAATCTAGGTAAGTTCCCTTTTCTCTCTCGTTATTGCTTTTCTCTAGTACATAAACATAGTCATTAGAATACTTGTAAAATCCTTAGCAAAATTATTAGCATTCTGTTACAGCCTACAGGTCCCTTGTTTGATCATTAATTTTTATGAAATAGTTTTAAATTGAAAATGGGTTAACCCATTCAGGACTGGTTCTATGGAGAATGCATGTTTAACTCCTTTAAATCAGTCTTGAACGGGTTAAACCCATTAATGATTTTAACTGATTAATAATAATATAATAAGTATTACATTATGACCATGTATCTTGCCCTTCATGTTTATAATTGATTGATTATGGTCATCAAGTTTTTACTAATGTTCAAATTTGTTCAAGGTATGTATACACTAACACTATAAAAACACAGTATTTTGACACATGAAATTTGAACTGACAAGTATAAATGGTCCCAATCATTGTCTGTATGATTTAATGATAGTTTTTAATAAACATTAATTTTCCTTTTTTTATTGTGTCATTTTTGTTTCAAGAATTTGAAAAACAGCAGCAGATCAAAGAAATTGAGAGAGAAAAGCAACAGATTGCAGGTAAGTTCACATTGTCAATAGTTTTGTTATATTACACTTTGTGATATATGTAATGAATTAATGATGTTCTTGTTAATACTTTACTCTCAAAGAAAATTAATACAATTAATTGCAAGTTCGTAAATTTTGCACATTTGAACCAATCAGATCTGCGCATTTAGTCACATGATCTGACTTGCAATTAATTGCAACTTTACAATCGATTGTATGATCTGATTTTGCAATAGGGCCCATATGTACTGACTCCTTACTCTTATTAATAATTTTGTCCACATATTGTAAGTTTTTAATTTGTAATCTTTGTTTTTTCTTACCCTGTCAACCCATTGTTTTGTATAAAATGTTAAGCGCCATGATACTGGGGTGAATAGCGCTATATAAATATTCTTTATTATTTATTTTATTTTTATTAAATAAATTCAAATTGAACTTGAACCGTGGCCAAATCTGTTTGTATGACTATTGAGACAACACTGTAACTATGTGTATGTTGACCACTGGATTGTTCTTTTCATCTTCCCACCAGTTCTTGAATCAACTCTGAAGGAGAAACAGGATGGGATCAGTCACACGGAGGCAGAGATTGCCAGGATGGATGAAGAGACCAAGATATGTCATCGGCAGTTCAGACAAAACAAAGAAAGCAAGGACAGGTGAGATGCTCCTGTTTGTTTAGTATTGATTGAACCATGGGGTTCCTTAACTCCTTGCCTACGGGAACCAGGTAGGCTATGTCCAAAGTCTATGGCGATTTCAAAATCTTGTAGGGAACGGGTTAATATTAACTGCCTTAGTTCAGAATCTTGATGTAGGTAATTGCTTACCAGGCCAGGTTACTAACACATGGGCCTGATGGGGGCAGTCGTAGCATCATTGAAGTGTGCGGTCTATGTACAATTTAATTGCCTTGAAACAATAATATTGATTTCCAGGACTTACTGATTGATACTATTAAAACTGTGATGTCCATGTTGAACACTCTTTAACATCATTGAACATTTACTCCCTTAACATCTATAGGCATCCTTTCCAAGCTAGCATGTCTGGCATACCGCATCTTACCATGTTATCATCATGAAAACTATCACATTTTTTATTTACAAAGGCTATTTTTCATACCTATACAGTGTGTCCCAGATAAAAACAAAACTGGATTTCATGGCAGTAATTTTCTGTCATGATGAAAATCCGGTTTCGTTTTTTCTGGGACACTCTGTTCAACCATAAACATTAAAATAGATATTGAGCTGTTATAATAATTTCTTTGGGCTTAATCATACTAAGCCCATACATGTGTATTCTCACTATTCATCACCCATCTAATGTAAGTTGTTTTATTGTAGGCCATTCACATTTTAATTGCTTATTAAGTATTTATTTGTTATTTATTCTGTTGTTTTTTTTGTTCATCGAAGTCTGAAGAAGCACTCGATCATTCTTCACAGCCATCTGGAAAGTGTGGAGAAGAAGTTGCAAGAAAAGGCCAAGAAATACGAGACTGAAAAGTAAGTATGAAATTTCAGAAGCAGTTCTCAATACAATAAAGCACAATAATACAAAACACAAATCATTGATTCTTTGTTTACACTCTGTGCATATTTTATCTTTCTAGTGCACAGCATGAGCAGACACTAGAGCACTACAACACCATTCACAAGTCATATGAGGAGGTGTACATGCAGCAGGCCAATGCCCAGGAGTTGATGAAGTGGCAACTTGTTAATACAAATAAAGCACAATAATACCAAACACAAATCATTGATTCTTTGTTTACCCTGTGTGTATATTTTGCTATTTCTAGTGCACAGCATGAGCAGACACTTGAGCACTATAACACCATCCACAAGTCATATGAGGAGGTGTACATGCAGCAGGCCAGTGCCCATGAGTTGATGAAGTGGCAACTTGTTAATACAAGTAAAGCAAAATAATACAAAACACAAGTCATTGATTCTTTGTTTACACTCTGTGTATATTTTGCTATTTCTAGTGCACAGCATGAGCAGACACTAGAGCACTACAACACCATCCACAAGTCATATGAGGAGGTGTACATGCAGCTGGCCCATGCCCAGGAGTTGATGTAGTGGCAACTTGTTAATACAAATAAAGCACAATAATATCAAACACAAGTCATTGATTCTTTGTTTACACTCTGTGTATATTTTGCTATTTCTAGTGCACAGCATGAGCAGACACTAGAGCACTATAACACCATCCACAAGTCATATGAGGAGGTGTACATGCAGCTGGCCCATGCCCAGGAGTTGATGTATTAGCAACTTCTTGTTACTACACTAAAGCACAATAATATCAAACACAAATCAATGATTCTTTGTTTACACTTGGTGTATATTTTGCCTTTCTAGTGCACAGCATGAGCAGACACTAGAGCACTACAACACCATCCACAAGTCATATGAGGAGGTGTACATGCAGCAGGCCAGTGCCCAGAAGTTGATGAAGTGGCAACTAAGTAAAGCACAATAATATCAAACACAAATCATTGATTCTTTGTTTACATGCTGTGTATATTTTGCCTTTCTAGTGCACAGCATGAGCAGACACTAGAGCACTACAACACCATCCACAAGTCATATGAGGAGGTGTACATGCAGCAGGCCAATGCCCAGGAGTTGATGAAGTGGCAGCTTGAGGTCCTTCAGCGCAAGGAGGCAATCAAGGAAGGAAACCAACACATTGCGCACCTGCAGCAGGAGATGAACTCTCTCCACTCACAGATCAAAGACAGTGAGTATAGATTATGATATGAAGTCAAGTAGGGAATTATTATTTTACTCTCAGCATTATATCTTCATTATCATTTTCAATGACAACTGTTATCAATTCTTCAAGAAAGGACATCAGCATATTGCAAACCATCGGCTAGACATCAACACTCTTCACTCACAGATCAAAGACAGTGAGTATAGATTACGATGAAGTCAAGTACGGAATTATTATTTCACTCTTAGCATTATATCTTCATTATCATTTTCAATGACAACTGTTATCAATTCTTCAAGAAAGGACATCAGCATATTGCAAACTTTCAGCAGGAGATGAACTCTCTCCACACACAGATCAAAGACAGTGAGTATAGATTACGATGAAGTCAAGTACGGAATTATTATTTCACTCTTAGCATTATATCTTCATTATCATTTTCAATGACAACGGTTATCAATTCTTCAAGAAAGGACATCAGCATATTGCAAACCCTCTAGACATCAACTCTCTCCACTCACTTGTATTGTTCACCAAGAAATAATTACAGATAAGGGAATGGATCAACTCAAGTAATTCCCATATTTCTATTTATTGATGTTTAATTTAAAAGACAAGGAATGTTTTTCGATCCTAGCATAATTATTATCATCTTATCATTTAGTTAATATGTCAACATCTTCTGTAGATTTCATACAGTCATGTAGAATGCCTTCCAGTGGTATCTTGTTTGATCCCTTGTTAGAGACATTCAATAAGCCTTAAGCCTGAGATATTCAAGGCTTAGTACTCAACAAATAAAGGGATAATCTTCTGGTAGATAGATTACATCTGAGTCGCATTAAATTCATTAAAATGACCAATATCATATATCCAAGATGCATTTGATGGAAATGCCGAGTTGAAATTTAGAGCCAAAATACATTCTCTAGTTTGAAAATATCATATTACTATTGGTGGTTTTTAAGTCAATGATCCCATTATGATTTTTGTTGTTTTATTTTTATTGGTATTAACTACCAACTACTCAATTGGTTGAGGGTGGCCTCAGCCAATTTAAAACAATTTTTGCCGAAGAACAAATAAAGTTTTCCTGTCAGTAATTCATATTACCGTTCATGTGCACTGTTTATGATTTTTTTCTCAATCTTTTAACAGATGAACCACCTTACCCAAATATCAGGGACTTGGTTGTCAAGATGTATCCTTTTCTGACAAGTGAAAGTTTGAGTTAATTTGTGTTCTAAAAAAAGAGTTTAAGTCCATCCTGTGCCAATTTGGCACATAAGGGGGCACCTATATCCAATTTTATCACCTGACTTAGTAAATACAGTACATGAGCTGGATATTACATGGCACTGTTACATGGCAATCAGATGATAAAACAGTTGTTAACTTTGCTGTCGGGGAAAATCATGGAATGTTCCCCTCGGGAATTTAAAATGCTATTTCGTGAAGAAAATAAGTCCCTTGACTATGTCTCTGGACTTATTTACTCTTCCCTCAATAGCATTTAAAATCCCTCGGGAGTGGAACAGTCCGTGCTTTAGTTTTCCCTCCACCACCAGTTAACAACTGTATAATGTAGCCCTAGGCCACACATGTACTAGTTAGTGAAAGCAACAGATGAATGCTAGTCCTCTGGTTACTCTATGTATTTACCTTTGCCTTCTTCATTCTAAAATTGCCAAGCGCCTGGCTAGAAGGCAGAAAGTACCATTTTTAAAAGAGTCAGGGTTCAAAGCCGGGACCTCCTGTGCATGAGGCGGACACCAACTGCTAAGCCACCATACCTGATCATTACTTCCTGGTTCAAGAAACTAAAATAACAAATATGAAGAAAACAAAAAACATTGTTATAAGCTGTATGAAACAAAAGCGCTTAATGACAAAATGTTGCCATAGAGCTTAGATCAAACTGTCAACAATGAACAGCACCATAGTTGAATGAATTTCCACTGTAAAAGTGTGCATACGTAATAAACAAAACTAATAATCCAACAAGGAATAAAGAAACAGGTACTGTAAGAAAAATGATAAAACGAACAATCATTGTTATATGCTCAATGACACAAAAGTCCTCAAAGAAAAAGTTGTGACACAGCACTGAGATCAAGCTGTCTACAATGAACAACACCAGAGTTGAATTCATTTTCACTGCTTTCTACTTTTGTATACATATATGAAACAAAGCAAACAACATTTTAAAACGCTATGAAAAATACAAATTGTAACAAGCTATATGACATAGAAGTCCTTAATGAAAAATGATGCCATAGAGCCGAGATCAAGCTATCAACAATGACCAACTCCAGAGAGATTGAGCAAGGGTTCCAGGCCATCGCAGCAGCAGAGAAAGAAGCTGGTTTGCTGCAAGACAATCAGCAAAAGATCATGAAGGTACAAAGTATCCTAAACTTGTGTTTAAAATTTAACTACTGAACAAAAACTGACTTCATCAACAGCCTCTGTCTGGATTTATAACTGAGATGACCTCTCCATTTAAATAGTTAACCCTAAAAGTGTCAATTTAATACACACCCAGTACCAAGGTTGTAATCTTCAAATGCCATCATAGTTGGAAGACCAAAGTTAATCAAGGATAACAAATACTGTATGTTTACTTGTTTAGTGCAAGAAATCTATTGCCAAAATGTGCTGAATATTTTTTGAAAACAAAAAACATTTACCATAGCGAGCTAAATGTAACACAGCAGTTTTCCTGACCCGTATATTATTTAACATTTTGTTTCTATATTTCACATTAACTCTCTAAGAAAATCGAAGAGAAGAGGATGCAGGAACAAGAAAAACTGAAGAAGGAGAAAGAAAATGCTCAGAGACAAAAAGCTCAGGAACTTGCGAGGTAAGAAATGTTTTGGATAAAAAAAAAAAACATTATAATGTAATATTATTTTCAGATTGACACTTTTTTTGCAATTGCATGGATGTTTTTGTTTTTAATAATTACTAATAATTGTAGTTCGATAGGAATTTGAAATGTGTTTTGCTTCTTTTGCATTTATCTTACCTTGTATTATTTTGTACATCCATTACGAGACAAAGCAAGTATGATAGAGAACCGTAAAAAGAAACATTCAGTAAACTGACATCATTGCTGTTTGTAATGAATATATTGCTCTCAGTGAATCATCTGTTAAATGATGCAAATCAACATAATTGCTATGTTTTATTTGCATGCTTTGTCTTAAACAGGAAGAAAGAACAGCAGCAGAAACAACAGCAACTGCAGCAGCAACAGCAACATCAACAGCAGCAGCAGCAGCAGCAGCAACAGCAACATCAACAGCAGCAGCAGCAGCAACAACAGCAGCAGCAGCAGCAGCAGCAACATCAACAGCAGCAGCAGCAGCAGAAAGCAGGCAGTGTTCAGAGTGGAGTCTACAAGTTTGGGCAGTTCATCCACAGGGCACCCAACCAACCACCACCATCCCGGGTTCCCAAACGAGGCATCCAGCCACACCCCCCTCCCTCACCACGCACCCCTCTCATCCAGCCACAACCCCAAGCGCAATCCACCCCTCGCACCCCCCTAATCCACTCTCATCCACAGCCACACCCATCTCCTCGCACCCCCCTCATGATACCCACCCCTGCCCGGCAAGCACCGTGCCCGACTTCTAGGGCAATGGTACCAGGCATCAACCACCCTGCACCATCAACCAAGTACGCTGTACCACAGTCGCCTATGTGTGCTACCACTGTGACGCCAAAGAGAGCAGGCAGTGCACCGTTAGTTGAATCCCCTGCACCTCAAGCCCAGCACCACAGCAGCAAGTTTCTCCTCAACTTGCCACCACGCAGCCCCAGACAGCCTTCTCATCTGCAGCAACTTCCCTCGGTGCCGAGACCTGCAATGGTAAGAGGTTTCATCCATCAGCTATTTAGGATAGTTTGTTGGACTGAGGATTTTGTGCTGTTATGTTTTACCTATCTTCAACAAATTAGGTATGCATGTAATTATTCTATGATACAGTAGTTTTAGGTATTTTTCACAAAATTAGTATCAGAGATGTATCTACAGACCCCACCACCAATTCTTCCCAACAACTTGCCAGAACCCCATTCCTTCAATTGATTTGAACATTTAATAATGTGTTTTATTTTTGTTAACACACATTCAGCCAGAGATATCTCTCGCACTGCCATCAAACTTTCAAATGCATGTTCTGTTTTTGTTGTCCTTTGATTAGGGCAAAGCATCCAAGGCTTCCCTGTCAATAACTCTGCAGTACATGAGTCTACAGACCCCCGCCCCTCCCCCCCCCCCCCCCCCCCCCTCCAGAAATGCTTCCCCAAAACCTGCCAGAATCTAATAGTTCTTTTAATTGATTTGAATAACTGCAAGATGATAAAATGATAAAATGCATGTTCTCTGTCTGTTCTCCGTTGATAAGGGCAATGCCTCCAAGCAGGGATGCCAGTTTTCAGGCTATAGGCCCTGACACCTTTCCATATCAGGCTTTATCAGGCTTCATATTGTACATAACATATGAGGCTCCAACATGTCTGGGTCTCTTTTCAGGCTCTTCTGGAGAAACCAACTGGTATCCCTGCTCCAAGGCTTCCTGGAATGGCCCTTCAAGACATGAGTCTAAAGACTCCGCCTTATTGCCTTTAATTGATTTTAACATTTAATCATGTAGAATATTTTATTTGTTAACACAAATTCTGCTATAGAAAATGTATAAATGCATCTCCTGTTTTTTTTGTCTTCAGGGCAATGTATCTAAGGCTTCGCTGTCAATGACCCTGCATCACATGAGTCTACAGACACCCACCAGCAATGCTGCCCAGCAGCCAGTCAGAACTTCTCTGTCCGAGACCAAACCAACTGCTGGACCTGTCCAGCAGTGCTCTCCAGACAAGATGAATGCTGCCACGAGTCAGGGCTTTGGTCTATCGATTGGTCCTGGAGGCGATGCACAGGTTAGCCCAATAATAGTACCTTTGGGTTTTACTAGAAAACTTACCATGAAAACCTTGTCTGAGACCAAACTAAACTGTGGACCTGTTCAACAATGCTGTCCAAACAAGACGATCAATTGCTGCCACGATGTCGGGGCTTAATTGGTCTATCGATTGGTCCTGGTCCTGGAGGTGATGCACATGTTAGCCCCTTTAGTACCATTGAGTTTTACCAGAAAAATTACCATGAAACCCTGTTTAAGACCAACAAAACTCTGGAAATTGCTGTCCAGACAAAATGATTGCTACCACTAGTTGGAGCTTAAGTCTATCAATTGGTCCTGGAGGTGATGCATGGGTTAGCCCATTAGTGCACACAGTTTTAAAACAAACTTCCTATAAACATGTATAGTATAGAGGGTTAATTATTATAAATTATTATCATTTTATGTTGAGGTGTTGTGGAGCGATCGGATGAGCGCTTGACTTCCAAACTCAGGACCCGAGTTCCAACCCAATTGATGCCCCGGCATTTTATGTCCTTCAGTAAGGCATTTAATCCACATTGCTGCTCTCTACCCAGGAGTAAAAACGGGTACTTGGTCGGGTGTTAAATTAGCCTGTAGCGCCCTATATAGTAGGGCAGCTTGAACTAGTATGCTCCCCTGGGAGTTGAGATGGTGCGCAAGATAATTGTGCGGGTTTGAACTGTACCTGATGACCAATGGTAATAGTGCACCTCTGAGTAGGGCACCTAGATACATGGCGTTCTATAAATGCTATATTTATTTGTCATTTTGATTTGTATTCCCTTTGTAAATAACCATATCCTAACAGCCCTGTGGGGATCGAGCAGGTGTCAGTCAGCCACAGGTATTGGAAGCTCAGCAGTATGAGGGCAACACTGGCTGCTCTACCCCTGGTTATGATGCTGATGACAGTGTCAGGATGGAAACCATGGAAGGTGAGCCACTTATGATATATAACTGCAGATGCCTTTTCTCCAAATGATGCTGATGTTGATGATGATGATAATGATGTTGGTGGTGGTGGTGGTGATAGTGATGATGATGATGATAATGGTGGTGGTAGTGGTAATGATGATGATGATGATGATGATGGTGATGATGATGATGATGATGGTGATGATGATGATGATGATGGTAATGATGATGATGACATTTTGGATGGAAACAATGGAAGATGAGACACTTAGAATAGAATCGGAGATGCCTCTTCAGAAAAGATATTTTTGCTTGAATTATAACAGATTTCTGCCTTGTGCATGTGTAGTTGATTTTAATTACCTCTCTGCTTATGGTGATGAGAGTGAGGATGGACAAAATGGAAGGCGAGATGCATTGCATTGTTCCCAAGGGAGCAGAAAGTGCACGCCGTGTGCAGATTGATTGCTAGTGTGTAGTGGATGGCTGGTGCAATAATGTAAAAGGCTAAAGAGATGGATTATCAATGATCAACAATGATCAACAATCATATTAGGCACTAAATAGATGGAAAGATTCATTATGATCATTTTTTTCTTCTTTTTCCAACCATTATGCCTCCAGAATTCCCTCCATCAACTCCCGAAGACAGTGGTGTCTACAATGTTCCAATGACCCCCAAGACGCCTGACAGTGGGCAAGATGTGCAGGGCTTGAAGACGCAGCCGAGTATGGATGGCTCCAACAAGTCCCCTGGATTCCTCTACTCATTCAGGTCCATGTTTGGTGGAGACCAGGAGGAGACTACTCAGGTAATGGTGATGAGGATGGTGGTTGTGGTGTGGTTATGGTAATTAGAATAATGATGATGAGGAGGAAAAGGAGAAGAAGGAGGAGGAGGATAGTGTGATGCTTAAGACTATGGGCAAGATATGCAGCTGGGTATGGACAGCTCAACCAAGTCCCCTGGATTCCTCTACTCATTCAGGTCCATGTTTGGTGGAGACCAGGAGGAGACTGCTCAGGTAGTTGTGATGAGGATGGTGGTTGTGGTGTGGTGATGGTAATTATGATAATAATAATGAGGAGGAGGAAGAGGATGATAGTGTGATGCTTAAGACTTGAGACTGGGCAAGATACGCAGCTGGGTATGGACAGCTCAACCAAGTCCCCTGGATTCTCCTTATCCTTCAGGTCCATGTTTGTTTGAGGCCAGGAAGAAACTGCTAAGGAAATGACGAGTGACTATGATAGTGGTTGTGGTTGTGGTGGTGGTGAGGAGGAGCAGGGGGAGGAGGAGCAGCAGTGGTTTTGATGATGATGATGGTAATGAGGATGATGATGATAATGATGATGGTAATAATGATGATGATGATGAGGATGATGATGATGTTGTTGTTGTTGAAGGTGAAGATTACAATGATCATAGTGATAATGGTGTGATGCTGCCTCTGATATTAATTGGGATCATGTGATGATATTAATAATTGTGGACCCTGGTGTTAATGATGATGATAATACAAATAAACGTAATTAACACTTTGATCTCTTGACCCAAAAATATCATCAGACCATTTACTCCTGTAAGTGCAAACATATTCCAAGTTAGATGCCAATCTGAAATATGGTCCTTAATATTATGGTGACAAGCTATCTATGCATCATACAATCAATAAACTTTTCAAAGTACAAATATTTTACTGGTACACATTACCTTATTAACCACCCAGAAGAGCCTAATCTTTTGTTGTTGTTTTTTGTGGGAAAATATATCTTTTACAAGTACTGGCATTAATATTATTGTTATTTATATTGTTGTTATTGATGTTGTTTCTATTTTGGTTCTGATATCAGGTGCAGTCTCCTGAACCTGACAATAGAGGGGGCTTCTCATCAGACACCAACCCATTCTTCACATCATTCTTTGGCATGGTACGTTTGGCATGGTAACTTCCACATGCGTTTTTTATGCCTCCGCCAACGAAGTGGCCGGAGGCATTATGTTTTCGGGTTGTCCGTCCGTCCGTACGTACGTCCGTCCGTCCGTACGTACGTCTGTACGTACGTCCGTACGTACGTCCCGTTTTCGTTCTCGCGATATCTCAAGAACCGGTTGACTGATCAATTTCAAACTTGGTATGAGGGTACATATTGGAGTGACAATGATCTGATTAGATTTTAGGGGTCATGAGGTCAAAGGTCAAGGTCACAGGACTCAATATATATGCAAAAATGCCTCGTTCTCGCGATATCTCAAGAACCGGTTGACGGATCAATTTCAAACTTGGTATGAGTGTACATATTGGGGTGGCAATGATTTGGTTAGATTTTGGGTTCATGAGGTCAAAGGTCAAGGTCACAGGACTCAATATATGTGCAAAAATGCCTCGTTCTCGTGATATCTCAAGAACCGGTTGACGGATCAATTTCAAACTTGGTATGAGTGTACACATCGGGGTAGCAATGATCAAATTATATTTTGGGGGTCATGAGGTCAAAGGTCAAGGTCACAGGACTCTATATATGCAAAAATGGCTTGTAATGGCAACATTTCAATCACTGAATGTCAGATTTCAATCAAACTTGGTACCTGAATGTTTCTTAGGGAGCCAATGTAGCCATCAAAGTTTGGGGTCATATGGTCAAGGTCACAGGACTCAAAATATATGAAAAATAAACAAAAATTAATTCAGTGCACATTAATTTGGGCTTGATATTGAAATCGCGTGATAGCGGAGGCATAATTTTCGACTGCGCGCAGTCGAAGATCCATCTAGTTTTTCTTCAATTTGAAATATCAACTTCCGCCACTTAGAAATTGTAACATTCATTCCTTCTCTTTCTTGGCATGATAAACTAGTACACACATTATATTCTTTAAAATTTACAATATTGTCTCTTGATGAATTGCATTCTCATATATTCAAATTATTCATTGAATTATAAAAAATTATGTATGTTTAAAAGCATTACACACAAACATGGCTTGTGAAGTTGTGAGTATTTGTAGGACTATGGAATTTTGATACCAAATGTATTTGAAAACATGTTTTAAACCATGTCACACATATATGCTTGTGGGTACAATATTTTAGGAGAATTTAAATGAATTTAATTTTGAATTTCAATCTTTTCCAGGGCGGATCAAACACTGGCCAGTCTTCTGCAGGTCCTGCCAGTATGTTTGGTGATGGTAAGTTGCCTACCAAACTTTAACTTTGTGAGAGGTTTTTCCAACATAGCAACAAATAATTCACATGCAAGCTGAATTCTATGGATTGGTGTCTATTGCTTAGGAGTAGAATAATGGAATATATTGCTTCTAGATCCTCAATAAAGTAACATGAATTGATTTGAATGCATTAGTTATTGAATCACATTAAATCGGATGCAAATATTGATAAATTCATTAGGATGAGAGCGCATTAAGAGTGTGCATGCCCTGCTTGAAAAAAAATAGCCAAAAAATAGCCAAAAAATAGCCAAAAAATAGTCCTCGAAAACCTATTTTTTTGCTATTTTTATTTGAAAAAATAGTATAAAAATAGTATACAAATAGTTTTAAAATAGTACGAAAAATAGCAAAAAAACCTATTTTTACTATCGATATTTGGAACGCGAAATCAATATAACTAAAATGTATTTTTTGGCTATTTTTCTGAAGAAAATAGGGAAAAAATAGATTTTTTGGCTATTTTTTGGCTATTTTAAAACTATTTTTGAAGGAGAAAAATAGCCTAAAAATAGATTTTATGGCCATTTTTTCAGACAAATCTTGAAAAACGATTTTTTTTTGGCTATTTTTCTTGAAACTATATTTTGAAATTGTCTTTCAATTATGTTCATTAAAAGTAACACACTATAATTACACTTTGCTACGTTTGTGTCATGAATTATTTAAGCTATTTGAATGAGGAAAAACATAGATCATGCATGTTTGCATTTTTTATTAAGCTGTTTGACTTGAATAACAGTAATCGCGCGAAGCCCCAAATAGCCAACAAATAGTTAAATTGATTTAATCAAACTTTGATGAGTATAATTGTTTTTCTGAATATAGAGCTATAGGTTTCAACAAATAAGCCAGTGATAATTGGAAAGGAAATCAAAATAATATCCCTTAATCATTCAGTGCACATGCATATATAAGCAGAAGATAGAAAATAGTGTATTTTACATCCCATCAAAAATTAAATGAGCAAACACAAATTTGAATAGATGGGACTGCATTGCCAGCCATGTGCTTTGATTTCAAAACAGCAACTCTGGTAATTTGACAGTTAGTATTGATTAGGGAAATCAATTTTAGTAAATTAGTAATGAAGACTAGATAGTGATGCATGCATGCAATGAATATTATTAAAAAGCACCATTTTCTCACCCAAACTGCAAAATTATCACCAAAAATGAGGAGTAACATGCAAGCTCATGCTGCATGCTTCCCTCAAAACAAAATGGCTGTGAATATTGCATGATGGGATATCACATAACAGAAACTAACCAATGCGAGATGGCCATGCTTTTTTTCTTTCTGGATCAATTTGTACACATTGAACTACAGTCAAACCTGCCTATAGTGGCCACCAAATTAATTCCCTGCCAGCAGAGGAAAAACAGTGTAGTGGAACCTGTCTATAGAGGTAAACTGTCTACAGTGGCCACTATTTTCTTGTCTCCCTGGGTGGCCATGCAGGGGCCACTATACACAGGTTTGACTGTATATTGTGATGTACATTAATGTTGCAGCTGTCTGTGTGCATGTGCAATGACCGAGTCGTAAGTATGTGTGTGTGTGTGTATGCGTGTATGTGCGTGTGTGTGTGTGTGTGTGTGTGTGCGTGTGTGTGTTTGTGTGTGTGTGAGAGAGAGAGCACGCATACTGTGCGTGCACGTTTGTGTATGTGTGCATGCATGTATGTATGTATGATGTATGTATGCTGTGTCTGTACCTGTGTCCGTACGACGTGTACGCAAGTGTGTGTGTTTGTGTCTGTACGTCTGTATATGCATGTGTGCGTGCATGTACGTATGTGTGCCTGTGTGTGTGTCTGTGTGCATGTATGTGTGTGCATGCGTATGTTTGTTTGTATGTGTGTGTGACTGTACGTGTGTGTTTGTAAGTGTGTATGTGTGTATGTGCGTATGTTTGTTTGTTTGTGTGCGTATGTGCATGTTTTTTTGTATGTCTGTTTGTGTGTGTGTGTGTGTACATTTTTTTAATTACAATGGGGAAAATAAGAAATAAATAGTTGATTGTTCTAACAAAGTGCAAAAAATAGCCAAAAAATAGTTGATGTTTTATTCAGAGTGAAAAAAATAGCCAAAAAATAGTTGATGTGGAATTCAGAGTGAAAAAAATAGCCAAAAAATTGTTGATGTGATTTTAGAGTTTGAAAAATAGTGAAAAAATAGCCTATTTTTTGCTATTTTTTTTAAATAGTAAAAAAATAGCCTATTTTTATACTATTTTTTTTTAAATAGTACAAAAATAGCCTATTTTTATACTATTTTTTGAAAAAATAGTCAAAAAATAGGCTATTTTTATACTATTTTTTGAAAAAATAGTCAAAAAATCATCCATTTAGTGGAAAAATAGCCAAAAAATAGCCCAAAAATAGTAAAAAAATAGGTTTTCAATGGGTTCAAAATGACCAGGGTGGCTCCATAGATCTGAGACGTACAGTGTAGTGTAAATTCCTCTCTATATCTTGTAACTAGTATCTGGGAAATGACAGTGAATTCTTCTTCTTCTTCTGGTTCATTTGCCTCCAATTCTGAAGATTAATTTCAGAGACTGGCAAATAAGAGCTAGAATAGCTGCGTTAGTAAAATGCTGCCGAAGTAAACTTTTCGAGACATAACACAAAACATAGCAGTTACAATAATATAATTACTTTCAATACTATACATTACATTTGACTCTTTTACAGGAGGATTCAGTCAGAGTCAAGACAGATGTCAAACTCCCAAGGCATCTCTCCCCGGTGGAGATGGTGGTGGTGGAGATGGTGGTGGTGGAGGGGCCATGGCCATGTTTGGGGGCTCCCCTTCATCATCCATCCAGAGCCCCATGCAGCAACAAAGCTCAGATTCCATGGGGTTCAGCTTCAGCTTTGGTGGTGATGGCAGCGGCGCTGCGCAAGGTTCAGGCAGTGCGACTGGGGCCAGTAAGTCGGGCTTCTGCCTCTTTTGATATTTGAAATATACCATCTATAGGCAAAGTGTTCTTGTGATTTTTAAATAAGTAATATCATCATTTATTTATTTTATTTAGTCCAACTTTCTGACGGAGTCAAAATATTAGTTAGATTATGTTGGTATTAGTTGCAGTTCTGGTGGTGGCAGCGCAAGATTTGGTGCCAGTAAGTTGGGCTTCTATCTCTTTTGTTGTGATTATTTAATGTATACATCTTAAAATTTTTTTATAATTATATATAAATAACTTTTTTAACTGGATATATTTTATGATTTTTATTTTCTTGTAATGCCTGCCTGTATGTATGTAACGTCATGTTTTATGTTCTTAGTTCATACATAATAGGAACCTGGGGATTAGCCTAGATAGGTCTACAGCCTTTGCTGATCCCCACATCCATTCTATTTCATTGCTACTTTGTCTGTCTATTACTGTGTTGGTTCGTTTATTGTATTGATTCTTGTTTAAATGTTTTTAATATATGGATGTGAATAAAAGGCCTTTGATAGGCCCCTATATATATATAATTTATTAAATCTAGTACATTTTCTGACTGAGTCAATAAATTAAAGTGAACCATTATTTTTTCTTGTTGTTTGGCCTATGGTCACAGAATAAAATGAGTTTTGATTTTTCTGATGTCTTCCTAATTATGGAGATATTTAAGATTGATTCCAGAATGCTTTTTGATTGTAGTCAGTATCAGAAATGTGGATACTCTGATCGTCATGATATCCATTTGGATACTTTGCGCAAACAATTTGGATTAAACCTGACATAAATGTTCACCTTTTTTCACTTAGTCAAGGAGCCTGACAATTCCTGTGGGATTTTTTGTATGAAAGCAAGCCACCCATCCAAATGTCTCAAGGGCACCCCAAATAACAATACAAAACATGTTGGCAGTCTGAAATCCCTGGCAGATGAGAATTGTGAAGGAAAAAAGGAAAACAACAAAATTGTACTTGGTAGACCTTTTTACTTTTAGGGGTAGGTCAATGTTGGTGTAGAGGGCGCTTCAAAATATAATATTTTTGCGAGGTGATAAAAAAACTAAGTGTAGATCTAAGAATTAGCATGTAATGTTAATTATAGAACAGACTTCATTTGGTCGAAATTGGTTTAGAAACGGCTGAAATATCCATTAATATATTGTTCATGATATATGTGACGGACCAACTTTTATTCGATAATTTAAGAAAATATTTAATTCTAACACATTTTTGAAAATGTACCATACATTTGTTTGTTATTGCTTTTGATGGTACTGTATCTCTATTGGTATAATTATATTTATCAAGCATCACATGGGTACATGGTAACGGGTCGTGAACTGATCAGCCAGCTGGTTACAGCTGACGAATTCCTCAACCAACTGCTTGCAAATGGTGCTTTCAGCGCACAGATCTGCACTCTTGACCTTCTCAGGCTGCAGCGACATAACGATTGTTTTGTGGTGAAAGGTCAATTAATCACGATATACTGTATAAGTGCCATAAAATAAGTCACGAGAAACAAACCATTGGGTTATTAACAAATCAACATAGATTTTTGTGAACATTGAACATTGTTTAAAGTGACGCTATAATTTCTTACTCTCCAATCATTTATGATTATTTCTTGCAATTTACTACATATATAAATACATACAGTTGTATGTTTCGGCATAACTGTCGGGTATAAAAACAAAATATTATTTTCATTTTTTTTGATGGGTTTCCCAAAGTTGTTATTCAGATCTAACAATGACAAAACTATGTTCGTGACCCATTTACAATCTGATTTCACAATTATAGACACAGGGATGTGAGGAAGTGATAAGAAAGTGTAACCCTGGGGACGGGATTCTTAACTTCGCAGGCCCAAAACACGAAACATAAGAAAAACAAAGACAGAGCCTTATGATCTGGGTATACATTTATCAATGGCCGATCGATAGGAATTTATAAAAGAGGGGGCGGCACTTTGAGTTGACAAACAAAGAAAATAAAGATCCCCAAATTATGAACACAATAGAAAACCATGCTTCAACGTATAAATTAACATAAAAGGGTAAAAGGGTAGGGGTGGGGCACATGGCCCCTGCACCCCCTCATCCTGAATTGTGTTATTGTATGATTATGTTATTTTATCCTTGTTATTTAAACTCAACCGGATCTTTCCAGAAACGAAACCAGACAACCTTCCTGTTATTTGTAATATTTTCTCGGATGTTACTGGTATATAGCGCTAGTGCTTGAAAAACAACCTAACGTAATCAACATGGGATAACCGATTATACCATAATATAAAAATATAAAATATAAGGCACTAAATGCAGGTCATCTGATCGACTGATCTTCGCAAACCTATGTTTTATTTGGGGGAACTTAAAGCGATAATGTAAACTCTTTGACATGCAATCGATTTCTCACTAAATATTACTAAATATAAATAAAATACAATGACGACGATGAATAAAAAATATCTTAGATATAATTTTCTTCATGTTATTGTTTCATAATCATCAATAAACTAATGATATGAAATACATAACAAACACAAGTTTGTGATTATCACTGGCGGAGAAGGGGGGATCGAGGGGTAGTTGCAATGACTGGGTACATGTATGAGGAAGATGTGGCCGCTCTTAGTCTCCTCGTTTTTCTTAAATGGATCTAGTAACATTGTCCAAATCCACAAAACTTACTTGGAACTCAAGTGGTTCTCTCATACATTGTTGTATTCATGTGACCAATAGGAGCATGGAACAGTTTTTTTCTCAAATTTCCCTTTCGCTTGAATTTGTAACTATCGAGTGGAAAGTTATAACTGTGTACAAAGTTTTAAAAAAAGCTAGATGCCACCATTTTATGAATTGGTTAACCGACTCTTTGGACGCATGACGGCAGTGGCGTTGATCTGTTTTGAGAAGTGGGGGGATGATGCTAGGGTGCGAAGCGCCCGAGGGGGGGGGGGGGGGTATGTAATATTGCTTTGGATAATTACATATTTTGTCAAGATAATTTGCATAGGGGCAGAACAAAGATCGGGTTCGCTTCATAATACATATTTGACTAAGCTTTGAAGACAAGCCCTATTTCGCAATAATTGGTACTTAAAGGGATAGTTTTGTTTTGGTAAGACTGAACTTTAGCAACCAAAACCTGTACAATACAAAATTGTGCATGTGATCTTTTATTAAAATAATGATTAAATACAAAGATCATCAACAACTATTTAAAAACCTCTTGACATTTTTTGAAAAAGTTTAAGGATTTTATATATTTTTGAGCATCGGAAATCATGTTTAAATATTATTTTTTCATCCAATAAATGTGATCTTGATACAGCGCTTTAATGTAAACTGATCTTTTAAATGGCCGTTTCTCCCCCATTTTAAAAATGCTTCAGCCATATTCCAAATCTTTGGTGTTCGTTTTGAGAGTGTTTGCTTAATCCAAATATGACGAATAATATACCATTTTGAAGGTAATGACTTCTATTTTAATGTTTTATGAAAAGCAGCAAAATCAGTTTTCCCGACTTATTGGTCGTTTTGTGGTGTAATGTCACATATTGACTTGTGTGGGTGGAAAAGCCTAAGTAGTAATAAAAAGTAAAATCATAACTATAATACTTATTTTCCAGAAAGGTCAGTATACGTGATGAACTACGCAGGTCTGCTGTCTATGAACATAATCGTCATCTTTCATGGAAATAAAAGCATGTTTTGAGGGTGCAAAAAACAGTGCTTCCATGTTGTGGAACGATTACCGTGTACATTATGTGCGTGGAGTCTTGTCACTGATTCTTTAAAGGTTGCCATACGTGGGGATGTAGAGGGCACTGTTCCACACCGCGGTTCGCCATCTTAACCCATTCAGGACGACTGGTCCCGAAAATAATTGGCCTAGGGTCAATGGAGAATACACGTAATAGCAAAATCAATCAGTCCTAATTAACCGGTTAAACTAGGCTAGTGAGTGTGTTCTCCGTAGCACTGAAGCCACTGAGCCAGTGCGTATTTCGCACCGAGCGCAAGGGGTTCGCAAGATGACACCGGGCTTGTGGTTTATGATCGACTCTGAATTATCTTTGGTAAATTGCCATTGCTGTCCCATGCAAAGTGCACTTCCCATCGGGAGTGTATTCTGCAAAGTTAACGTTGTCTACTGCGAAAGATATGTCTTCCCCTGTACAACATCTGGTGGTACGTAAAAACCATCGTTGGCCTAATTTATTCGCTGCAGGACAAAAGTCATAACTTGCCCTTCCAACCGCGGGAATCGTGTATATCCAACTGACATGCCAAATCCATTCAGGATGTTGACGATTTTCTTGTTTCAAATGGCCTGCCTAGTGGCCACTCCAACTGCAAGCTGCTGTGGCATTTCACGCATCATCCTGAGAGAATGTGACTTCTTGTTGCTGACTTGGTACCTGGACAGGAACATGCTGACTGTGTGTTGGGCTATACTGAGGGCATGCGTGTTCACCTGTGATGACTTCGTATCTGTGACTTATTTTGTCTGAATTCCACATTAGTCACATGTGTCGCCCAGCACCTCTTGTGATATATAATGCCAAAAACGTGGGCATCCTCCGGATTGATGGATGTGGATAGTTTAACTTTCAATGTGTCATTTTTGCTCTCTTCCACAGCTTGTCTCCGTATTTTACCAGCTTTGGTTGTGGCAACCTTGTGGAGTGGGTTTCTACTTGCTCCCACGCAATCACAAAAGAAGCACATGTCCTTGTCGTAGGGAGTTGATTGAAACCGGGTGAAGGTCCCACCACCACTTGGTAACTGTCCACTGGTTAAGGCTTTGGGATCACTGACACCTATTACTGACAGTTGTTTCTGATAACGTTCCTTGAGTCGCTTTCACATTGTGGCATTGACAGTTTCTTGGTACCTATAGATCTTTCTGTGCCATGTGGCATGCTTCCGTTTGAGAGTCTCGTGCGTCACCTAGGCGTCTGTTGATTTCTGGGAAGTTACCATCACCGCGTACCCAGCGCATTATCTGATATACTTCAGTACATTGTTGTCGATGCCAAGGCATATGTCCCGTCACTACAAAAGCCCGACAAAACCCTATACTGTAACCAGCTGGCTGATCAGTTCACGACCCGTATCCTGGAGAGATACAGTGATACCGATGAAGTCCACATGGTCTTTGATCGCTATGATGTAATTCCAACCTCTCTAAAGGGTGTCACACGTGACAGAGGGCAGGGTGGTCAGCCAGTTGTCGCCTACCACATAACAGATGCTACAAAAATAGCAAAGGTCCCACTGAAACTACTCTTGTCCCATGTGAAGACAATTAAGAGGATGCTGGTGAAGGCTTATGCAGAACAAAAGCAGATGGTTGTCGCATGGTGCTCACAGTGCCGAGCTACTAGCAGGAATGTCAGCCTTCGTTAAAACAAACAGTTATTATTAAATGATGCTTGAATGGTAAACAAATCATACTAAGAAACAGGGCTGTTTTTATTTAGAAAAGTAGTTGTTAACATAACAGGGCGCCCTCCAGACACCTCAAGTATCAACCATAATTTGATCAAAAATAGAATCATAGTAAATATGATGCTTGGTAAATATAATTATACCAATAGAGATCCCATCAAAAACAATTAAAAAAAAATGTTTAGTGCATTTTCAAACTGTGTAATGATTTAATCATAATTTCTTGAATTATCGAATAAAAGTTGGTTCCTCACATATATCATGAACGATATATTGATGGATATTTCAGCCGTTTCTGAACTGATTTCGACCAAATAAAGTTTGTTGTATAATTAACATTACATGCTAATTCTTCGATCTACACTAAGTTTTTCATCACCTCGCAAAAATGTTATATTTTGAAGCGCCCTCTACACCAACATTGACCTACCCCTAAAAATAAAAAGGTCTACCAAGTAAAATTGTGTTGTTTTCCTTTTTTCCCTCACAATTTTCATCTGCCAGGGATTTCAGATTGCCAACATGTTTTTTATTGTTCTTCGGGGTGCCCTTGATACATTTAGATGGGGGCTTGCTTTCATACAAAAAATCCCACGGGACTTTATTTACGTGGACATGCTGCCGGACTAACTAGGGGAAACAGAATTCCTTTTCTATTGAACTTCCAAGCATTTAGAAGAATATTAGTAGACCTGATTGAAGTCTCAAGTATTTCTTTTTTGACAAAGTTAATGGGTCACTTTAAGATTTGATGACTATATGCATGATATACACACCTTTCTTAGAAATTGTACATTCATGAATGTTTATGAACTATTTATTGTATGCATGCAGTGTTGACTGCAGGCATTTTGTGAATACATGTACAGCTGTTCATATTGGTTATTAAATGTAAATGCTCCAAATCTGCTTTCAGGGACATGTTTAAAGGGATAGTCCAGTTTTGGTTCACAGGGCACTTCAAGAAATAATTCATTTGTGTAGTAATGAAAAACTAAGTGTAATTGGGAAGAGCAAGCAATTTTAAAGGTAAAACCTCATATGATCAAAATCGTTTTTTTTTCTTCTAATTTCCGGGTGTGGTGAAGTTACAGCTGTTACTTTGTATTGATGTGGTGCAAGTTTTGGTTACTAACATTTTGACCAGAATTGTTCTATCCCTTTAAAAAGAAGAACAATATAGTATATTCATGTAATATATTTGTTCATGTGCATAGCGTGCGATATCCTACATTCTGTGTTTTACATGTATGTCCTCATGTTTCTCTACCTGTACATTATGTGTAATATTCATTCACAAATAATTCAGGGTACTGTTATTTATGAATGTTATTCCATCTTCGAAAGGAATAGTTGGCAACATTGGCAACATACCTCTAATATACTAATATATTAAGTTTTTATGAAAATTCCAGATTTAAAGAGCACAATTTATACAATTTTAATATCTATTATTTAATGTTTCTTAAATAAGAGACAATTCATGCTAACAAATATTAATGTGTAATATTCATTCAGTGCTGACTTAAATCATTTAACTGACATGTTATGATGTGTTTAGAATATGAATGCCTTATTTTCTTGCCAATCAATCCATTTAAGATTTTAAATTCATCACTTTTTTTGCTATTTGACAATGATCTGACTAACATTTAACAGTGTATTTTTACTATTTTACAGATTAAACACAATTTAAAAGTTGACAATGTTGGACAATGTTACTCTCTTGAAGATGATTTGATTTTAAAGTTAAACAATATATTTTCTCAATATTAGATGAAAGTGGTTCTCTTTTTCCCTTTCTTAAAGTTAGTGCAAATAGAAAAATCTCTAGCTCATTCTCCAAACTCTCCTGAAATTTTTGATCAATTACTTATTCTTTGATTTATTTATTATTCTAATCTTAAAAAAATAAAGATGTCAATGTTTCATAAAATATTGAAATATGTACAAAACTATTATTTGTTTTCTATAATATAGAGAGTATTTGAAATACCTAAAATATTTTTTGTTATATTGAAATCTTTCTTTGCATGCCTTGAAAATGTATAAATACTCCAGATTTCCTCTCAGTGATTTTGTCAAGAGACAATTAGGTTCAAGATTGTCAAGGGTTTTACAATATAAAGTTTGATATGCAGTTTGGAGTTCAACAGTTCAACAGTTTGTTAATACTTTGTTAAAAGAGTTCCAGAGTTATCAGTTGAACAGTTGGCTAAAATAAACGTTGTACATTGAACTTGTAATGTATATGCGACACGTTCAACTAGTACATGTAGTTTATCTGCAATACATTGACTTGTGTATATTACACCATTATTGATAACCCTAATTCTCTGGATTGATGCATGTGAAATGTGATGTATGGTCAAAGAGTCTGCAAAGTACAACCATAAAGGGATCTAGTAACTTTGGTGACATGTGCAAAAAGTGATAAATGGTTGATACAATGTATATTGTTGTTATCTGATATGTCCACTGGGTATTGTGTGAAAGTTTCAAGTTAAATAGACGTTATATGGCCGAGTAATGAGCAAACATGCAAAGTGATATTCACTAACTCGTTGCACTGACTTTGTACATGGTCACGACTATCCACTCCAGTGAATAGTTTATTAAACATCTGAACACTTCAATCGTAAATATCTTTTTAACCAAAGGGGAATTCGAAAAACCAAAACCTGTCCCATGCTTCTATTGAATACAAATACAACAAGTTATGAGGGAACCGCTAGAATTCCAATTGTATTTTGAGGATTGAACAATGTTACTAGATCTCCTTAAAGAGTGCTTTATAGCTCAGTAGTTAGGGTACCTGTCAGGTAATCTAGATGTCTTGAATTCGACTTTTGGTGAAGCCCATATTACTTTGATAAGTTCATTTTATTCAATTTCTCGTAAGTTTCTCCTGGATGTTTTTTAATTATTGGAAATACTTATTTAGCATTGAAACCAAGTAATAGAGGAGCATAGTACACATACATTATTACATAAGACTGGCACAATTATAGAGACAAGAGTCAACATTCATGGTCATTAACATATGAAATTTATTATTGACATCAATATTTTCATGGAAGAAAGCATGACAAACTGAAATTTTCTGGTAGAACAAAATGCTTTTCAGTACGTACTGACCATTCACTCGTACTCCTCAATTAAATAAATACTTGGGAATATAAAAATGAAAAGAAGAAAAACAGATTACAAAATTAACGACCAATTAACAAGTTGCTTATCTCTGAATATTAAAAATACAAATAACATGTATTCTCTTTCGACAGATTTTGAAGTATTAGGATATTTTTTGATAGTGAATCACATTTGTCATAGTTTATTTTTGCAGTTTCTTTCACCTGTAGCTCCATGTATTATTTTTGTCTTCATGTATTTTGTTACTGGAATGTCAATTGTTTGAGCTAGTGAAGAGAGGAACCATAATACACTGCCGCAATACCAAGGTACATATTATAAACTTTTTTTTTTTAGTCATTCACTCCGCATTCCAATTATCCTGATGAGTAAACTGTAACAAATTATCAATTTAATCCAATTTCTATTCTATATACAGCCAAACCTGCTATAGTTACTACCTGTCTATAAAGACCACTGTTCTTATATCCTAGTTAACAAACTTGTCTATAAAACACCTGTTGATAAATACCACTTTTCATGTCTCCCATGGGTGGTCGTTATAGAAAGGTTTGACTGTATACATACATGTATAATTGACGAAAAAAACAAACTCAAAACAATCAACGTCGTAACATAACATAACATTTAAAAATTCCACAAAGAAATGGGGACCACTGAAAGCACGAGCTTTCCAATTACTATTGCATATTGTGTACACATAGGCAATTCTTAGTCTTAGAATTCAATTGGGGTTATTTTCCTAAAGAAAGAAACGACACAATTTGCTCGCTTAAAAGTGCTTTGTTGAATTTGTTTGGTGCAAAATATGTGCATTATTCTTTAGATCTCAGAATGAATGTATTTTGTTATAATTGAATATAGGGAAGTATGAAACATTATGTTATACATTCCGTGAAAAAAAAAACAAGGCTATGGATATTCGGGTATGATATACTAAATCAAAACACAAGCACCACTACAAATATGATGAGGAATTGAGCCATTTTTTGCTTGCAAACGTAATGAATTTCATATTCACATATATTAAAAAAAAATTAAACATTTTATAACTATGATATACTGATTTCAATATATTTATGATCCTATTTTCCTGATTTATTCCAAATTTACACTGTTCAAAGTGTGAGTACAGTACGCAGTTTCTAAATAAAGTTCTAGAATTCTAGCAACTCTGTATACTACAAACAATCAATACACATGATACTCTTTTTTTTTTGTTTATTAACAATTCCAATTGTTTTGTTTTTTATATAAATGTGTTCATCAAAAATACAAGTCATGTATAAGATATGCAAAAACATTTCTCGTAAACTAGTACACAAACATTAATCTACTACATAGGGCCAAAGGTTGTGACCAATGTATACTATTTCTAATTTATATTACATCTCTGCTATGAATGCGTTTAGCTACTCTTTTCTAGCCCAGAACTCTCGTTTAGAAACATGTTTCGGGCTGGCGTTTATCAACAGAAACGATCAACGTGCGACACGTTTAAAGTGACCCATTAACTTTGTCAAATTCAACCAAATCACTTTGAGCTTCCACATTGTTGTTTGAATGCCTGGTAACCGAGAAATGAAATTGGTTTTGATTCGTTGAAATGTCTCCCTAATTATGGAGATATTATGATTTAATTGAATTGCGTTCCGGAACGTGTTCCGATTGGAGTCGAAATCGATGGGCAGTAAATGATGCAATCTGATGAGACTGACATCAATTTTCAACCTTTTCGCTTGGTAAACAGTGTTCCTTTTTTATGAAACGATCATACATCGTTGAGAAGAACATTACAAATGATATTGGTATATGATTTAAATCTCAAATATCACTCTCGGTAAGACCTTATGAAGTTATTGGATCACTTTAAAACGCATATTCTTAGCTAGAAAAGTTTACTTAAACACAACTTTAAACTATTCTATTCAACTAATATGAACAAATGGAGGGAAGGAAGTTCATCTGTCATCTAATTATTGCACATCACAATTTTTTTGTTTAAATCTTCTCCCACATAATTATTTTATTCGATGTTTACACAATCTAGGCATGTCATGGTAATTTAATTCTCACCAACCAATGGCTCTCAAATACCCATACTATTCACTCCAAGTATACACTGATATTACCAATTGTATGAATTGTAATGTTCCCTTATTTATATTATTCTCACAGAGATTATTATATTTAATGTACATTACACTGTCGTTGCCAATTTGCCAATATTGATAATACAAATAAATAACTATAACAAAAAAACTAAACGAAAGGGGAATGACATATTAACACGTTGTTTTAGCTTCATTTACAAACTTCAATTCAGTCTTCACCTTCCCCAAATTCGTGCACTGTAAAGCTCAACTCTTGCTCTCTTTCAAGTGGTTACCTTTGCATACTTAAAAAAAGTAAATACATTATAAAACAAGGTGATATATAACTTTGTTTCGATGTAGAATATTCGGCTTGAATCCATCGTTATTCAGAATCACCTTTTTAATTTCCCCTCTATTTCCTAGTATGATGCTCCCATGCATAGTTGTTCTCCAGTTCTACTCTCTCAAAAGCTCTAAATCATTTGTACGCAGATTCATTTGATAACCATACAACAAAATTGCTACACCAGTCGTGTTATAATCGTGCCTTAATTAAGATAACGATTTATCAATAGTTTACTAATGTATCAACATTATTATTAAAATATCTATAGTTTATATTAATTGGTCATTACATGTCATACTTGTGTTATTAAAACATAAATAAACACTTCACTACAGTATGTTACAGCTCAGACATGGGTCCCGTTGCAGAAAGAGAAACAATCGATTGTAAGTTACAATTGATTGTAAGTCAGAAACTTTGCGCGTTTCAACCAATCAGATTCGCGCATTTAGAACCCATGAACTGACTTACAACTACTTGTAACTTACAATCAATTGTATCTCTTTCTGCAACGGGGGCAAGGTCATGTAATTCAGTCGTCCTCATTGTTAGGACATCAGACCATTGGAACATCATTAAATACTTTTTCAGACTTGTACATAATGATGTATCCAAAACAACAATTACGCAAGTAAATTGAAACTCTGATTAAGAGAGAGAACAAATAACAACACAGCACATAAAAAAACGCGATGCTGCAGCTGTTGAGCATATTATATGGATGGCATATGATATAGCGGAAGACAGCCGTTATAGAGTCACGTGATCCACGGAGGTGAGCCAATCAGCGCAACGCATTCATAATGGTGCAAACTCTGCCAGCAGGATTGAACAAAACATCGCATCGCTTTAAAAAAAGGTGATTAAACAACGATTTGAATTGTAATTTTTGATACGTTCTTAGGGCCTAGTCATTACCCCATATCAGCAGATAAGAGACACTTAAACACTAAACTTTTGAGCATGTTTTAAATTAAATTCAGATATCAAAAGTATACATTTCTTCATCCCCAAAACATCTTAAGATACATTTAGTCACCACATCCCACCAATAATGTTGTCCTCATATTATGATGATATCGTATTACCATTCAGATGTTTTTTAAACTGATTTTAACCGTCCCAATTTACATCGATCGCGCCCAATGACTTTCCGGCAATGAACAAATGCATGGACGGCAGCCGTTACCTCACTGCAGGGAAGAATACTTACTTTCCTCGGACACAATAACGATTATTTGTCCATTCTACCTTATTTCCAACTTAATCAGATCATTTGCAATAATTGTGCCTAATTGGCATGTTGGTATAGTTCTAGAAACTGTAAAGAATCTGCCTGATGTAATTTAGGCCTGGTATCAATGTCTGAGTATGCGTGTTTGCGTTTGGAACATTATTTATAATTAGTTTTAAAACAAATAGAAAAACACCTTTTTAAGAGTTGATCACAATTATCATTTTGTACCATATTGTGTAATCCATGAATTCTTTATCAATATCCATATTTTGGCACAGGTATGTATATAGATGTCGCGATTTTGCTCTTGAACTGTCCATTCCTGTAAACATATTTGTAATACGATCACCTCGAGCGCTCATTAATTACCATAGCGTCATTCGGTACTGAAATGATTCACCGACGCACAGGTGTTTAAGTCAATTCTTCTGTTGGGTACATTGTACCTTACATAAGGCATAACGTTCTACGACAATGCCTAAAATGACATCGTATTCATCGTCTAATTTCTCGAATTGTTCCTACGTTTTGATCACACATTCTCAAAAGTGTACGATCAAATATTGCATCATGAAATAGTTTACAGCTTGCACGTTCCAGTTCCAGACAAAAAAAAAAAAAGAACATAAAAAGAGAGCTAGAAAAAGGGGGGAGAGGAGGAGAAAGGGAAAAGAGAGAGACGGATAGATAGACGGATATAAAGCATGGGCTTTTTTGGGGGGGAGGGGGGGGGGGGGGACCCGAGGTTTTTTGTCCCCATTTTCAAAAAAGTTTTATTTTTACCGCCCAAAAGTGAATATAACATGTTTTTACCCAAATAAGATAAGTGTTTGCCCTTATGAATATAACATGCTTTTTCCAGAATATGATATTAATTTGCCAAAAATAGTTCGCCAGAATGTGATATGCCTTTGCCCGAATGCTGGGTGCTTTTTGCCCGAATATGGCCGTTTTTAAAACTCCAGGGGGGTTGCAGCCCCCATATTCTACGCCTATGAAAGATAGATAGATAGAAAGATAGATATATAGAAAGAAAGATACATAAATTAATTGATAGATAGATAGATAGATAGATAGATAGATAGATAGATAGATAGATAGAAAGATAGATACATAAATGAATCGATAGATAGAAAGATAGATAAGTAAATAAATACATCGGAAGAAAGAATGAGATATGGGAAGAGAGGAGGTATCATGCATGGAGAGAAATGAAGGCATCATAGGCGTTGATTTCATCTCGCGGTTGGGGGATGATTCGTTAGGCTGTTTTCGCAACCACAACGCGGCCATTCTACAACGCTATTCTTAGCGGGGGGTCGCACTCAGAGCGAAAATTTCCGCGTATCGTCCAAACCTACAACGGTATTCGGCTGAATTAGCGTCGGGCATAGAGCGGCGCGGTCAGCCCATACTTCAATGGGTCAGCCAATCAGCGCGCTTGTTCTCTCGAGGAAGGACACGTTCCCATCGTATCGATGCACGTACCCCGTATTCTTCACTGTGAAACTGAAAATAGCTCGCGACGTAGCCAGAGTACGGATACGGTCACAGCTGACTGATTCCTCCGTACTCAGCCCTTCCGTAGTCATTTGCGAAAACAGTCTATTGTGTCGACGAAGGATGCGGAAGAGGTGGGGGATACCAGTGGAAACTTTTTGCCATTTTATGCGATGAAAATTCATGTTCTGTCGTATAATAGAGTAATTTGTTTGGGTTTAAACACATTGAAAACGTGGCTTGTCGGTGGTCCAGAGAACAAGCCAATTGGATGTTTAAATTACACATCGAGATGTGCGTTAATTTGCTTTGTATTAAAAAAAAAAAAAAATTGTTCAGTTTATGTTAATTCTAAAGCTGATGACGAGCCCATTGATGCACGGGCTTGCACGAGGGGACCTTCAAGGGGTCCAGGGGCTTTCAGAGTATTCTGAGAACTATAGCCCTATCAAGTATAATCACGAGAGTGGTATTGTCTCCTGGGGAAAGAAACGGAAATATGGCACCGTCCAATAATTATGTCCGAAGGTACAGTAGGACGTTTATTTGTTCATACCATGCATTACAATATTGCATAAGTCAGTGACAGCTGTAGTCACAACGGTTATTGGAATCTCATTCAAAGTGGGTTTCAAAGATTGTTCATTTCATAAATAAAACAAATTTCAACCGCTATCTTTATATGTTATCAAACCCAGAAAGATCAACTTTAAAGACGTTCTCAGCAGAGTTTTGAGTTGCATTTCCTCTCGATGGCATAACTCGTTACGCTTCATATCATTTCAAATTTTCACCAGCAAGTCAGAACTTGTCCCTTCGTCATCATCAGTTATTCCATAGTCTATTGTTGCAGTTTTCATATGCCAGACTGTTTCTAAACAATTTTCATCAATACATATCCAATTCTTCTCTAAGTTATAAAACAATGTTCTCCATAAATATATCGCTGGATATTTGACACACAATTTTGATGGATTTCACAAAACAACAATAATTTGTTTATTAAAATTGCATGATGTGTGTATATAAACACAACCATGAATGCATTAATTCAACAGGCTCTGGTGAGAGTCTCTATGAAGGAGAGTACAAACAAGTCTCTTATTGTCTTTCCAGACATTAGCCTGGCTTCCAGTCTCATTCCTCCACTTCCGGTGGCGCAACTACACCCGGTGACTTCCGTAGGAGTAGAACCAACGATGTGGCCATTGTACAGATGACAAAGACAACCAACAGGACACGGTCTAGAACCTGCGCCACTTTGCCCCAGTCTGACTGCAGTTGATGCTGCCTCTCCCGTCTCTTTTGTAAGGTCTTCATGTGTTTGAAAATATCGCATACGGTTCGTTCTAGCCGCGCCAGTCGCCGTTCCTGGATGGTCTCCAACTCGCCGCCGGCGACGTCACGGTCCTCCAGCAGCATGTCGTTCTCGTTGGAAGCTGGAGCCGCCGTCGCCGTGCCGAAGCGGACGTGCATGCTGTTGCGGTTCGGTGTGCCGCCGTAGTTGTTGAGCGAGCCACCGTGGCCACCACTCGAGGAGTCGAGTCTTTGGTTCTGGCCGTTGTGGTTGTTGTGCGACGAGTAGTGACTCCCGTACTGTCGGTAGTCCGACCCATCGCGCCCAGACCGCCGGGTGCTCCCGCTCGTACAGGACGTCACGCACAGTACCTTGGAGAAGTAGTCGAGCGCTAGGATGCGGAGCCACTTGGGTACATCCTGGCCCTCGATTTTCCCGCGCTGGTTAACGTTGAGCACAAAAACGTTCATGGCGGTGGAGAGTGAAATGAGGAACATTGTAGCTGCATAGTATTGCCCTGTAACCGACGAGAAAGAAAATGAAAAGAAAGTAAAGAATAATTATGTTGGTCATAATTAACTGCTACATAATTTACTGCTAAATAACGTTAACGACTATTGAACGTGGAATGAGGATGATGGTAGCTGCATAGTATTGCCCTGTAACCGAAGAAAAGAAGAAAGTAAGAAAATAGATCATATGAATTTGGTCATAGTTTAAGATTATTGAACGAGAAATAAGTACAATTGTGGCTGCATATGCTTTCCTGCATTTGACAGTGAAAGAAAGAAAACCAAACACACTATAGGGTAAGCACAGAGAAAGTTAAAGGGGACCACCAGGCAAATAACAACACATAATTATATGTTTTGGTACCGTTTTGTTATCACATAGATACCAGACATTTTGCAAAGGATTGTGTAATTCATAAACAAAGCAATTAATTACCACCACTTACCATGCTTACGGAACCACAATTATTTCCTGGTTCCGTACGGGCAAAACATTTGCGAGTGCGCCAATGCTATTCACGCGTACGTTTGGAGACAATAGAATCCCAGACGATTCGTTCGCTCTGGACAAAGTAGTCTTCGTACATACAGACCCATGAACGCATGCTATAGTATGGTGATGCGTTTTCCAATCATATATTTTTTTCTGGAAACATATTTTTGTGAACTTGTCGATGGAATGGACTACTACAGATGTTACCTTTCATTTATAAGAATATTATTTGTGGGTGGTGGTACCCTTTAAAGATTCATCCTTTCCATTTGTAGAACAAATATAACATTATTAATAGATATCTTCATATTCCTCCTTCTGTTCAACATATATATTTTCCTGTTTAGGCCTGGCCGGTTTCTGCTTTTGTCATTCCCTCAGCCTCTAAAATTGGTTAACTATAAACCATTACATGTACTATATTAAAGAAACTAAAGAATACAACGTACTTTGGCACTTATTCCATAGTTGATGACTTGTAAAATAGGTCTGCCGAAAAAAAACCCATGAAAATATACACAGTAGTGATTTTAGAATAATGTTCTGATGCCAAATCTCACTTAGCAGCCAGTTTACGCCCCACCCACATTTAGGGTCCAGAATCGGCAGCGTGATTGACATGTGATTGACAATTCATTGGCTTACGTCATCTACAGAGTTTAGTTCATTAGTCAGTTCTTTAGATGACGTCACATTTTGGCGTTTTAAAAGGGGCGTTCCCAGGACAATTAGATATTTACTAATTACCCCAAAATTGATTGATTTCATGGGAAATGACTGCCAAATTCTTTTTCTTGAGGACAAATTACGTATAGAGAGCCTAATTGTGAAAATTAGGCCATCTAGACGCTGTAGTTCCTTTAACTCTGGTAGAAGAATTGACTCACCTATTAGCGGCACCTGGTCGGACGTTCTTGGCATCATCTCTGCGACCAGGAGGAGGAACAGGTGACGCTGAGCGACACCTTGACGACGCCGACATCGTAGGGCATGAAGAATCCCAACATGGAGAGCGATGACAGCAGAATACAAGGCATGATCAGGTTGTAGATGTAGTAGAGTGGTTTGCGCTCCAGACCGATGTAGAAGGTGACGTCGTGGTAGCGCTCCGGGCAGCAGTCGTAGCGGACGATGTGGCGGCGCGACACGGCGAACTTGAGGAACCACTGCTCGTTCTGGACGAAGGTGGACAGGTCGGGTGCGTCATTGTGCTTGTCCAGGTTCATCTGGAAGCTCGTGTACGTCCACGAGCCGAACTTCATCGAGCACATCTGCTGATCGAATGGGAAGAAGGTGACGTCGACCTTACAGGTGCTCTTGACCAGTGTCGGTTTGGACCACAGGTCGATGTGGCCCGTGTGGTTAACCAGCGCGTTGGACAGGCGACTGTGCGCTACGTAGTCATCAGAGTCGGCGCTGTTGAAGTATGATTAAACAAAATGTTCAATTGTTTACTTAACATGCTTAATCAATAGTCCAACTAGACATTAACTGAGATACAAAATGTGTGACAAGTTGTATCCTCCTACCTTTATAGGGAAGTGATATATTTGTCCCAACCGACCAAAATCATCTATAACTTTTGCAGATATCTTGTGCCTTGCTGTTTTGTACATATAAATTTGTCAATAACAAACAATATCTTAGAACTTCAGCGTTGTTCTTGTGGCTTGCTGTTACTGTCATTTTAATTGAACAGAAGAGCAGATTACGGCATCAGTGAATCAGCCAATCACAAGGGGGATACGAGTGAATCTCAGCCAATCACAGGGCAACTTACTTGTCGTATAGTGTGACGTCAGGAATCCAGATCTCGGTGGCGGGAATCTGCAACATGTAAATTCCTTCGTACGCATCCGGGTTCCACACTAATTTCTCATCATGCCAATGCTGTAGTTACAAACACAAACAGAAGATACATTTAAAGGGATCGAGTAACAGATGTGTCAACATCCTCAAAACTTATTTAGAACTCTAGTGGTTCTCTCACACCTTATTGTATTCGTAATACCAATAGAAGCATGGATCAGATTCCGGTTTTTCAAATTTCCCTTGTTGTAAACAGATATATAGCCTACACTTTAATTTGTTAATCAGTTAAATGATGTTATTTGATGTACATGTAGACATAAGTTCCAATGTAAAATGTAGATAATATATGTGTTTGTTATAAATGTAAATCGCATTGAGTAATTCTCCGGTTTTGAAGTGCGCTATAAATATAAAAGAGACATTGATTATTATTAGTATTATTATTAATTTATGTGATATACGTTACATGATCTTACCTGCTCGATCCAGACATTCGTTGTAAGAACTTGGTTTCTCTCATCCTGTGCAAATGGAAGAAAAAGAAAACGAAAACGAAAATCAGTTATGTTTAAATAAAACGAAGACAAATAATGCCACAAACTATCAAACATACTGATATATAACGAGAGAAGGGGAGGGGGGGGGGGGGGGCGGAGCGGACGATTTTGCCCCCTGCCCTCCCAGGGGAAGTTATTCTGGTACATGCTTCCTTCATCATTGGAAAAAATGTTCTGTCCTAAATTTTTGCCTCACTTTTTTATTTTATTTTTGTACAATTTATCTTCTTGCTACTGCTATACGACTGTCGATGAAATACTAAATGTGACTATTGCAAGGAGAACATTAATTTAGAATTTGTTTGATTTTGTTGCGCAAACATCAAGTATTATTGTGATTAGTTCAATCATGTCTTATTCTTAACGCATTATAACCATCATAATATGCAGCAAGAAGCCACGGCGGTGTGATCGCGGATTTCATCCGGCCAGTGAAATTTAGGGGGATATATTATTTGAGGCTGCCAAATTCAATTTGCATTGATTTAGCCACAACATCTAAGCCTAGCCACCAAATCGAATATATAGCCACCATATTTAGGCTTATGGTTATGGTTAGTCTTGAAATTAGCAACCAAAATAATTATATCGGCTTCTCGGACAAAATCTGCGCGCGGAATTTGTCCGCCTGGACTAATCCCACGGTCGGACTATTCCCACTCCTATACCGGCAGTTCAGATTTCTATTTTATTCTTTATTATTTTGTTTTCCTTGGCACAAATAATTATATCACCAATCATGACAATGACGCATTGTGTCTCTGTCCCCATTACTTAAACAATAATATTATCCTAATATGACACCCTATAATTTTCTTCAAAAAAAATTGGTCCGATGTTTTGTTTCGGTAATAAAGATCTGTATATTTGCGTCTACTATTCAGCACCGAACAAACAAACACCTCACAGATTGGTATCACAATATTCACATCACTAACAGGTACATTTCAAGATTCAACAAAAGAAAGAAAAAGATAATAATGACTTTCAGTAGTCAGTACAAATATTTATCATAATAAGCCCCTGTATAATTATGTCAGTGACCTATTTAGTATAGTGGGGTAGTAAATGGTAGAGGTGGATGGAGGGGGGGGGGGGGGGGGGGGGGGGGGGGGGGGGGGGGGGGCGATTGTTTTACCCCCTTGACTCTTGCCTCCCTGTTAGGTATATTTGCCTGTGCCCCAAAAACCACAAACAAACAAAAAACAAACATACAACACTTAAACATTGTCCAAATCCTCAAAATCCAATTGGAATTCTAGCGGTTCCCTCATACCTTGTTGTATTTCTATTAACAATAAAAGCATGGGACAGGTTTCGGTTTTTCAAATTTCCCTTTCGTTAAAAAGATATTTACGATTGAAGTGTTCAGATGTTGAATTATCCACTGGATCGTCAGAACCGTGTACAAAGTGAGTGCAATGATTTAGTGGATATCACTTTGTTTTTTGCTCATTACACGGCCATATAACGTCCATTTAACTTGAAATGTTCACACAACACACAGTGGACATATCAGATAACAACAATATACATTGTATCAACCACTCATCACTTTTTGCACATGTCAACAAATTTACTAGATCCCTTTAAGGGGAACATTATAATAATTCATATGTTGTCCCTCCCGCCCAATTAGTCCGACCACGCTACGCCACTGTATAATATTTGGATCCTTCACCGCGCACTAGATAAAAAGATAATACACCATCTTTGTTTAATTGTTGGAACAGGTTGCCCCCTTCACAATAACCATCTTTCTCCCCGTTAGTCTTGTTATGACTCTTAATGACTTTATCAGAGAATGTTCGAAAAATAGTAACGCGAAAAAGAAGACCTGTCGTATTATATCGACGATGGTTTACACCGATGATATAGGAGGTAGGCGCGTCCGAACTCTAACCCTCTATTAAGCCCTCTTGGCATAGACCATTCATAATTCATATTCATAATTGACTTCAGAAAACTGGTGTCAAGAAAGTTCATGTTTTTTCTGTAATATCATATTTTTCTTTTGTAATTGTCTTGGTTTGATTATATTTCCTCACCTTGGCCTACTTGAAGACAACGCCACGTTTCTATCAATTTTATAGTTCACCGTCAATATTAATTTCATCAACCCAGAAATGAATTTAGGTCAATCGGCGTCTTCCCACGCACGGTGGGAAAATCATTCTCGCAGTATTTGTAGTTTGCCCTAGATTTTAAATAGATGCAACAATGCTAAAATATATAGGTATTTGGGTTAGGATACATCCATTCTTCAAGTACCTCGAAACCTAAATGATTTAAATAACACAGTTATTCTAGCCCATAAAGGGGGAGGGGGTTATTTCCACGGGGTAGGGGAGGGGGTAATTCCCTTCTTAAATTGTTATCAGTCCAACTTGGTACGCATACCTATAGCAACATTCAAATGTAATCTGTCTTAAAATGCGGATTTACAGATAGCTATACGATTGGTCTCGGATCCACATTCTATCGGTCTGGGCCATCTAAACCAGTGGTCTCGGGCAACGATCGGTCTTGTTTACCTGCCCCCCCCCCCCCCCCCCCCCCCCCCCCCCTGCTTAAACAACAAACTAGTAGTCTTGGTCTCGGCCTTGAGTAATCTTGGCGACATCAGATAAAATGGTGTTTGTTGAATTATGCACAATATTTATGTCCGGACATAATAGTTGGAGATACCCCATGCAGAGGGATCTGCAGTCCATGCATTTTGATAGTCCATGTATTCATTCATATATTTAGTGTGGTGTAATTCTGTCTGATGAATTATAAATAAGGACTGTTATTTACTTTTCTCCAAAATAAGAGGTTTTTCAAGAAATAAATATTTCATTTTATGACAGGCCGGTTGGGTGACATTAACAAGATCTCTTTTTCTGGTGTAGCATGCTATCTCATCTTTATTAAAAAATTACCGCTGAGAGAAAAGTCGTTCATCCATCGTATCAAATGCAGTGAAATAAAGCATTAACACATCTCACTATCTTTATGTAATCTCTTGGTTATCGACAACTGAACAATTCACCTCAAAGAAACGTCCTTCACCCATCGAATTAATTCAATTATATACGCTGATTTTTAATGTTACAGTCTTAATAACATAATCTCTTGGTAATCAAACATTATTTTTTTACAAATTGACCACGGTGAAAAGTCATGCCCGCATCGCTTCAATACAAATGCACAGAAATTAAATATTGATTCCCTGTCTGATAATCTCCTGGTTAGCGACAACTGTACAATTTACCACTGAGTGAAAAGTCCTCTATCCTTCATATCCATTCAAATGCACAGACATAAAATATTAATGTTACTTCCTTTAAATCTATTGGTTATCGGCAATGTCACAATTTACCGCAGAGAGAAGAGTCCTGCCCGCATTGCTTCAATAGAAATGCACAGAAATTAAATACTGATTTCTCTGCCTTATAATCTCTTGGTTATCGACAATTAAAAAATTTGCCACTGAGAGAAAAGTCCTTCACCCTTCATATCCATTCAAATACACAGACATAAAATATGAATGTTACTTCCTTGAAATCTCTTGGCTATAGCGGCAATGTCACAATTTACCGCGGAAAAAAGTCCTGCCACCATCCCTTCAATAAAAATAAACTGAAATAAAATGTGGATTTCACTGGCTGATAATATTCCTTATACTTTAGATGATTTGTGTAATTACATGCGAGATGTAAACGAGATATTTGTTTAAATACAAAAACAATGTGTTTGGTGTTTTAATGTGAACAACATGTTTGTCTCTCTCCCGACTTCGGCAGTACGGCATTATGTACTGTGCACTAAGAACTACATTATCCTGTTGTGTATAAATGCATGTTACATTCGCGTTTTCATGTTGTTATTGACATTACGAATATTCAATATGGAACTCACATTGGGTTTCCAGATACGGACACGCAGTCCAGAACAGTCGGTATAGAATGCAAATTTAGCATTACGCTTCTCTAGATAGATTCAGCACACCCCCCCCCCCCCCCAAAAAAAAAAAAACAAAAAAAACAAAAAAACAGTAAAAAAGAAAACTCAAAAAGAAAAGAAACACAGAAGACGGCGAAATTTGCCTCAAATCATGTGACTGATCGATAAATAATAATAATAATAATATACATTTATATAGCGCATAATAGTAAAATTACTCTCTATGATAAAGCTGTCAGGTAGCGATGCTAAACTATATATATATTACGTGGCGTAACCAGGGTAATTCAGACAGGCACTTGTTGTTGTTGTTGTTGTGGTGTCCAGTTTATTTTTTGTTATAACTTAAACCGATTGAAGTAAAGGAAATACAACAGAATTTAAACTCACTCACACACTCAAGTTTTCTGTTGCCTCTGTTTTTGGTATTCTTTTCTCGAAGTATAGGCCATGGAATTCCACAGGAGTTATGTACAACAACCCCCCTCGAGCCCCCCTCCAATTTAGCTATACGACGCCACTTCTAGTTTTGGTATTTCGTGGTCTGTTTACATCATCATCTGGTATACATGCATTCTGTACGACACCTGCCACTTGCGTATCATGCTATATTTGGCCTCGTCAGTCGCATCTCTGTTTTTGTAATTTTCTCTTTCCCCGTCTCCGTCTATATCTATCCATCTCCTCTAGCATCCCCTACCCTTCCTTCCCCCATCACTCCTTTCTCCCTTCTCCCACCTCTAGCCCCCCTCCCTTCACTCCATTAATTTCTATCGTCCCTTTTCCCCCTCTCCCCACTTTCTCTCTCTTTCTACCCATGTTATCCCCCCTCCATTTCTATCTATCCACTATTATTATATACACAGGGAGGAGCCCCCCCCCCCCCCCCCCCACACCTTTTTTTGCCCACAAGGATCTCATCTTAATGGGAAACTTCATTGATAAAAGAATATTAAATTTTCAGCGATATTATGCAGAAATAATCGCCAATTAATACTGAGAAACCATTTTTCCAACGTGTTTAATTCGAAGCGACGGCTTGTGAAAAATACATTTCATTTTCCTTCTTCGAAAAAAAAAGACGATCTAACGTAACATTTTGAGGAAAAGTGCGCCTTTTACGCGGTGATTTAAAATTGCCTCAAGGTCAAGTCGTTATGCATGATGATGACAAAGTGATACTTTATCCACCCTCATCACAACCTTCGCACGAAGAACGCTCACATGATACCTGTCCTGATAAAAAAATGGTGTAGCCGTGGGGAATCTCAATGGGGGGCAAATATTTGGGGGGCGGGTAGGGGGGCAATTAGAGAGGTGGGAGCAAGCTACGCATATTGGGGGCGGAGACAGGGTTTCCTACGATTGGTGCATCGTGAAGCATATGTTAATGCGGTCATTCTTTTATTGTCGTTATTTATTTCTGCTCTTACAGGTGGAAGGGAGATGTCAGAGGGAGGATTTCCGAAAGGGAAAATGATTAATTTCACCCCCTCGTACCTGACCCTCCCTTATAATTTCGCCATCCAACCCATGTCACTTCTATCTTAGCACCTCCAGGATATAGTAGCTCCCGAATTAGCTACCTCATTTGTGCATGCGCTACACGCCGCGGGCCTGCATGCCCCGGCCCCCTATCTTCATATCTTCATCCGATTTCACACACATGGGTGAGGGAGAGGGAGTACGTACTAAAATATCAGAACAAAAGTGAGAGGGTGTTTGTATATATGACGTCACTAACAAAGTGCATATACCCGCGACGTATCAAATGTTGAGCGATAAATTTCAGTTCAGTTCGAGCCCGAAAATGAGACGAAAACGACGAAATTATATGTTCCCTATTCCTTTACTGACACAGAAGTATCACATTTCATCTGTGTACTGTACTTTGTAAAGCCATGAATGCAGTTATTGCAGTTTTGTTTAAATAAATTGTGCAATTTTGCGCCAGAAGATTATAATATCGTTGACACACGTCATAGTGATTTGCAGCGAATAAATTTGGGCTTTGTAATGTCTCAATTGCGTTATTCCCTCCTTGATTTGCCTGATGCTGACACGGAAGAATCGATATTATAAAATGAGCGATGTATAGGAGGTTCGTACAGCTTTATCCTCTTGCACAGAGGATATTTGGCAATCATTTTAAAGATTTATTCGTAAAAGGGTTCTGGAAACTGTTGTAAAAGTATATTCCGTGAACAGATTGTATTAGATTACATTTAATAAAGGAATTAACATGATGCGTTCACTTTAATCAAAACAAACTAATTTTACAAATATTTGATTTTGAATTTTTTACAAATTCATTTTTTACAAATTAATTTCAGAAACGTATAACATGTATTCAAATGCATTATATATGGTAGTATAGAATCAGAGGATAAGATAATGCTTTTACTCATTATGTAACAATATATTGACATTTAAAGCGGCAATTTTATTGTAGGTCGCTTCTTGTAAATACCTTAGCGAAAAATAGAAATTTGAGAGATAATTACGGATGAAACATTATGTGGGCCCCGTAACATAACGATAGATCGTACGATAAATCAATATAGCATATCGATTGGTAACTAAAGTATGTGCTATAATACAAATGAACTCAGTGACTCTACAATCACAATGCTTCTGCTTTGTGGAATAGGTTTAATAAAGGGTTACATCAAAAGCTATTAAACGACAATGGTAATGGAGGTATAATGGGTCATCTGCTACAGTTATTTTTTAGTCACACAGTGTCGGGTAAGTATGCAAAGTACTGCAACTCGTGCAGTGTCTGTACAGTTTGCAATGCTTCTGCTATATGTGGCAAGAGTTAAAGGGTTACATCAAAAGCTAACGATAATGGTAATGGAGGAACGATTGATACCTTACAGTGTCGCAGAGCGTGCGAAGTGAATTCATTTTGGTGTGGTTTACATACAAACATGTAACAAAGCCTCAACGACACGCGAAAGGTCAAGATGTTAGCATACAAATCAGCTTGAAAAAAAAAAAGTTTCTAAGCTAGATGCCTATAGTCACTAGCAAAAGGTTGTTTTTCTATGTTTTTTGCACTCGTATTATAATATACTGTATACTGTAATTATAATGCAGTTATGTTGACAATATGCCGTATGCATAACAAAATAGATACAAACAAATATGCAGTTGCTTTAGCTAAACTTTTGCTAGGCTTTTGGTCAGGGATGATCTCCCAATTATCATTACCAATTATCATCACTTCCCAACATATAGTAACAAAACGATTATGTCCATCGGATAGAATGTCATTTCCAATGAAAAACGATACCAAGAACAGTAATTTTGGACGAGTAGTTTTTGTTGTAGGACGTCTTAAGTGAGACCATGTCAGGATCCCATTTTTGTCATTTTTTACAGAGTCACTGCCTGATAAATCGCACTTCCTGCCCGCCATCGCATCGGACAACTATGCCCATTCTCTCGGGACACTGAGCTGAATGCAGACTAACAATGGCGCGCGGATTGCTCGTTCTTCAATGCTATGGCGGTCGGTAAGTGCGATTTATCTAGCACTGACTTGGTAAAAATTGACAAAAAAGGGAACCTGACATGGTGTCACTCACAGCGCCCTTAAACAAAAACTACACTACCGAATTGACTGTTCTTGGTATCGTTTTTCATTGGAAAAGACACCTTATCCGATGGACATAATAATTGTATTATTTTATTTTGGGAAGTGCCCCGTTCCGTTTTGTTTGGGTCACCCTGTATACTGACTACTGAGTGTTGAAGTAGAGACGTTGTCACGAGCTTATGAGCTTATCCCCACCCCAAAGCTAGGCAAAAATTTAGGTACGCAAAAGCAAAATGTAAGGAAAATCATATTAAAAGGTAAAACAAAGCAAAACAAAGCAAAATCAAAGCAGAAGCTAAGCAATTGCTAAGCAGAAGCTAAGCCAAAGCTGAGGAAAATCTTAGCAAAAGCTATACAAAAAAAGCTAAGCAAAAGCCCAGCAAGAGCTATAGCAAAAGCTCAGGAAAAGGCTATTGTTTATATGCATTCGGCTCGAATAAGACTGTGTGTCGTATGGTGCACACTGCCTAATATAATTAGAGTTAATACATTGCTTCTTGTTTATGTATCGTTTTTGTTTGCAAGGAAAACATGAAACTGCTGGCAGTCAAAAGATTTTCTTGTAATCAATATTTTAGTCATACTTTAGATATTAAAAATTCTAAGCAAACATCTTAACAAAAAACAAGAATATTGCTACAATTTTGTTGGAAAACAAAACTACAAAAGCTTTGACTACGAAGCAAAAGTTCCATATAGCTTAGAAAAGGCAATCGCTCTCCTTCTATTCATACAACCAATTGCTTTTGCATTTGAGCAATTGCTAGATAGTCTGTTTGCCTACGGATTTAAGGACAATTTTCATAAGACAATGTGTTGGAAAACAAAAGCTCTATCTTGCAAGCTACAGCTCGGTATTATGACTACGAAACAAACTTCGATAGGAGCAAAGGCAATCGCTCCTCGTCTATATGCATTCGACCAACTGATTTTGCACGTCAGCGATTGCTCGATAGATGTTTGTTTGCCTACGATTTCACGGATTTGTTTAGCGAGAAAAATTGCTAAGCGTTCAATGCAAACGACCGCTAATATTATTTCCATTTTCTTCAGGTCTGATGACCACATGCGGAAACCAAGGCCGCAATATACACGTTTCTATTTGTATTCAATTCATGTTCCAACCCACCCAGTTCGCAAATTGATTTTTGATTAAGATTTGACAGCGAAGAGTACTAAAAATGGGACGCGATTTTGTTTTTGTTCAACAGCAATGAGCAGCAAACCAGCCAGCCGACAAATCGATTTAGCCACATTAACTCGCATGGAAGATGAAAATGTGATGAAAATATGTTGAAACTCACTTCCGTTCAAATATTGTGTATTATGTTCACTGACGCAGCTAAGAGATTGGGGTAAGGGGGGGGGGGGGGTGGCAGGGGCGAGGTGAAAGGGGCGAATCACCATTCGTATGTATGGAGGAACGGAACACGATTATAGATCAACTTTTTCCTCTCTATGAACTTTTTTCCTCTCTATGAATATTATGGATAACATAAAGGATCCTAACACTTAAACAAATATGCGGCATCAATAACGGTTATAACTAACTTGTTTTGCGATCCCCATATATAGTTAACTTATGATACAGGGCCAACCACGATCCCGTAGGCAATGGGTTATTACAGGCCTCCTATGCACAGCCTCATTTATACGCCCCATTGTCTTGTTCGAATACTACTTAGATGTATGAGTTGTACAGTAGATAGACACATTTACCATGAGTATCTAATAGTGTTCGCCTTTCATCAATAATATGGGAAATGGAGAAGAAAAGAAAACATTCCTGAAAATGTGGTCATTCAAAATGGACTGCGTATGTTAGATTTTAAAGGCGCCTTCGAGAATTTAGAATCAACAAAAAGCCTATAAATTTGTTGTACTTTCCGCGTAAATGAGATTGAATGTTCGAAAACAAAATCCACATTTCAACAAGCAAGAAAAACAATTCAGACTAAGGTCTGAATGTTGAACCTGCGTAATATAATAACTGTTTTCCTTGGTACCGACACTGTAGTTTAATATGTTTTGTTGTCCTACAATAGCTGAACAAAATGGCAATGATTGTATCTACGCTTCTGTTCTTCTAGTTGCCTCGATCTAACCAAGCGCCCGACATAATTACTAGGTTATAACAACATTAATGTCTTCTTGGCTTCATTAATGGCTTCTCTTGGCAGCAATAATGTTGTGTTTTGACCTGGGAAAGCCTGATGGGATGATATAGTCATAATGTTATCATTGTCACCATCACCACGTCAATCAATCATTCAGTCATTGATTATTATCATGGTGGTGATCATAAGTTTTATATCATTGTTGAATCACTATGTTGGTTGATATCAACCGTGAGTAAATAATACCCGTATAGTTATCATAACGTCAGTTGAGAGAAAGAAGGGCACTAAGTCACCTTTTTGTACTTTTTATATATTCATATTATAAGTCTGTCTGCCTTGTATCAACCCAATTTATCTCTCATTTCATTTTTTGATAAATATGTTGATATTTTGATAAACATCTGACATGCAGAACTAAATTATTTTAGCAAAGCATCGACTTATCAGCCTTCTCACTCTCACTCGATATTCATTTATCGCTATCATGATTACTAATCATTAATCATTGTTGAATCACCGTTTGGTTGTGACAGCCGCAACTAAATATGGCAACGTTATCATTATCGCTAGCATTACAAATCATACGCTCATTGATTATTATTATTATGATTATCTAATTGTTGAATCACCGTTTGGTTGTGACAGCCGCAACTAAATATGGCAACGTTATCATTATCGCTAGCATTACAAATCATACGCTCATTGATTATTATTATTATGATTATCTAATTGTTGAATCACCGTTTGGTTGTGACAGCCGCAACTAAATATGGCAACGTTATCATTATCGCTAGCATTACAAATCATACGCTCATTGATTATTATTATTATGATTATCTAATTGTTGAATCACCGTTTGGTTGTGACAGCCGCAACTAAATATGGCAACGTTATCATTATCGCTAGCATTACAAATCATACGCTCATTGATTATTATTATTATGATTATCTAATTGTTGAATCACCGTTTGGTTGTGACAGCCGCAACTAAATATGGCAACGTTATCATTATCGCTAGCATTACAAATCATACGCTCATTGATTATTATTATTATGATTATCTAATTGTTGAATCACCGTTTGGTTGTGACAGCCGCAACTAAATATGGCAACGTTATCATTATCGCTAGCATTACAAATCATACGCTCATTGATTATTATTATTATGATTATCTAATTGTTGAATCACCGTTTGGTTGTGACAGCCGCAACTAAATATGGCAACGTTATCATTATCGCTAGCATTACAAATCATACGCTCATTGATTATTATTATTATGATTATCTAATTGTTGAATCACCGTTTGGTTGTGACAGCCGCAACTAAATATGGCAACGTTATCATTATCGCTAGCATTACAAATCATACGCTCATTGATTATTATTATTATGATTATCTAATTGTTGAATCACCGTTTGGTTGTGACAGCCGCAACTAAATATGGCAACGTTATCATTATCGCTAGCATTACAAATCATACGCTCATTGATTATTATTATTATGATTATCTAATTGTTGAATCACCGTTTGGTTGTGACAGCCGCAACTAAATATGGCAACGTTATCATTATCGCTAGCATTACAAATCATACGCTCATTGATTATTATTATTATGATTATCTAATTGTTGAATCACCGTTTGGTTGTGACAGCCGCAACTAAATATGGCAACGTTATCATTATCGCTAGCATTACAAATCATACGCTCATTGATTATTATTATTATGATTATCTAATTGTTGAATCACCGTTTGGTTGTGACAGCCGCAACTAAATATGGCAACGTTATCATTATCGCTAGCATTACAAATCATACGCTCATTGATTATTATTATTATGATTATCTAATTGTTGAATCACCGTTTGGTTGTGACAGCCGCAACTAAATATGGCAACGTTATCATTATCGCTAGCATTACAAATCATACGCTCATTGATTATTATTATTATGATTATCTAATTGTTGAATCACCGTTTGGTTGTGACAGCCGCAACTAAATATGGCAACGTTATCATTATCGCTAGCATTACAAATCATACGCTCATTGATTATTATTATTATGATTATCTAATTGTTGAATCACCGTTTGGTTGTGACAGCCGCAACTAAATATGGCAACGTTATCATTATCGCTAGCATTACAAATCATACGCTCATTGATTATTATTATTATGATTATCTAATTGTTGAATCACCGTTTGGTTGTGACAGCCGCAACTAAATATGGCAACGTTATCATTATCGCTAGCATTACAAATCATACGCTCATTGATTAGTATTATTATGATTATCTAATTGTTGAATCACCGTTTGGTTGTGACAACCGTAAATAAATATGACAACGTTATCATTATCAAGGGGGGCATTCGAATGATTAGTGGGCACACTGTGTATGGGTTCCCTAACTATTTTTTAAAAATTATTATTATTTTTATTATAAGGGATTGGGTTATTATTGTCATGATTATATAACTGTTGACTCACCATCTGATTAATTTGCGTGATGGACAGCGTGAGGGTTACGTTGATGACGTGGGATGAGTTCCAGACGGGGCGGACCAGCTTGTTGTAATCCTTGAACAGATCCTTGAACAACTTCTGCTCGTTCCCACCATGCATACCTGTATATATACAAAAGAATAAAAGTAATGATTAACATAATTATGATATAACATTATTGATTGAAGAAAACATTAATTGCGTTCATAAAGTACTTGTATGATTTTGAGTTCAATAAGTTCCAAACGGGCTGAACTAGCTTGTTGTAAACCCTTCAATAGATCTTTGAAGAGCTTGTATTCGTTCCCACCATGCATACCTGTATACAAAAAGAGCAGAAGAGTAAAACTAACATAAATGAAGGTATTATTTATTGCTTATTATGAGTTCAATTAGTTCCAAACGGGCTGGACTAGCTTGTAACCATTGAATAGATTTTGAAGAGCTTGTATTCGTTCCCACCATACATACCTGTATACAAAAAGAGCAGAAGAGTAAAACTAACATAAATGAAGGTATTATTTATTGCTTATTTTGAGTTCAATGAGTTCCAAACGGGCTGAACTAGCTTGTTGTAAACCCTTCAATAGATCTTTGAAGAGCTTGTATTCGTTCCCACCATGCATACCTGTATACAAAAAGAGCAGAAGAGTAATAATAACATAAATGAAGGTGTTATTTATTGCGTATATATGAGTTAAATTAGTTCCAAACGGGACGAACTAGTTGAATAGATCCCCGAAGAGCTTTTGTTCGTTACCACCTCACATACCTGTATGGCAATATAAAAAAAGATAATAACATTACAATAGCATTAAGGTAATATTGATTGCTTAGTATGAGTTCAATGCGTTCCAATTATGGGTACGGACTCGCATGTTGGAACCCCTTGCATAGACATAGACCTTTGCAGAGCTTTTTCTTCATTACCACACCATGCGTAACTGTATGACATTATTGAAATAATTATTATTACAGTTAGAATATTAATTTAATTATTAATTTGAAAATGAAACGTTTCATTTCATTTATTCCTTCATTCAATTGTTTTGTTTGTTTGTTTGTTGGCTTTTTTTTGGGGGGGGGGGGGGGTTGTAGGGGTTCAAGCATGCCCCCTTCATTGAAACCCTTCCTTTTTATATCTGCCCCTACTTCATTTAAACCTAACTTTGCCAATGCATCCATGTGATAAATGCGTTGCTTTCGGTACACCCATTCCCTTTTGATTTTACCACACTTAATTGATTTTTCTAAAATAAATACACTTTTGGCTGAGCATTAAACATGATTAAGAGGGAAAAGGACATTTAATATTTCATACACGTCGCTGATTTTTCGGCTCTGTTGCGCCTTTCATTTCTCTAAAATGTTTCGCATGACGTTATAATGGTAGCTGATGACATACATTTTAACATTAACATGTTTTCATATCGTAAGGGAGTATGACCAGCACCAAACAACACGAGGAGAGTGGGCGGCGTTCCGCGAGAGATGGGGAGGGGGGGGGGGGGGGGCGACATGTGTCTAAATGCAATCGGTATTTTGAATTTATTTACTTTTGTTGGCACAAAATGAAGTGGGGGGGGGGGGGGGGGGGAAGGAAATTCCACCTTGGATTGGCGTATGAGACATTTGTCATAATGGTCTGGGGGTATAAATTGTTTGCCCACATAACAGAACTATTGCCTTTTACGAGCTGATTTGTGTTGGAAACTAAGTAAGTTTTCCAGAATGACCTGAGTTTCCCTCGAAAAGTGGTGATTTTGCCCGAAAAGGTGGTGATTTTTGTCTAAAAATTTATATTTTCCCCCAAATCTGAGATACTTTCGGTCCCAATTATGGTGTTTTTTTTTAAACTCCAGCAGCCCTACAGCCCCCTAACCACCCCACCGTCTGGTACGCCTTAGATCGAACGCATGCACGTACTAATGGTGACAGTGATGACATGTATGTTAGCATCAACGCATTCTCAGATCGCATCTACAGCAGCAATTAGGAGCTTGGGGTTGAAAGCTGAAAGTGGAGAGTGGAGATTAAGGATATTATATTGACTAGCGACAACACGCTCTTTCAAGAATTGTATTTTAAAGGTTGCTCGGAATCGTAAATCAGATGCGCGGTGCCATCTTGCGAAAACCTTGCGCATAATAGTGCGTAACACATCTTGACTCATTGCTATCCAAAGCGCAGAAACTCGCCTATAGTTCACAATGGCCATTCGCGATGTAGCATCCCCACACTTGATAAATCTTTAAGTGTATGAAAGCTGGCTCACGATTATGTTCGTCATTTTAATATCACGGGAACATATTACGATGCGCACTGAATCAATGTAATTTAATTGTTTTATACTAAGAGGGTCAATGTCGTTTTTTTTTCTGAGCATGCTGAGCAAATATTAGTACTAGTACTAAATATGAAAGGTCGTCCAGGTAAAAAATAATTTAACCCCAAAACAACAACAACATGCAATTTTTAACCAGAGATCCCTTTTAAATGTCATCTACATGAATAATGATATTGGTGCATGTAGGGGTGCATAAGGCATAATGTGATAGTGACGACGAAGTTCATGATGGTGAGAATGATGGGGAGCGAAAACGACAATGGTTCGTATATATACGCATTGGTATTCTCTATATATATTATATACTCGTTTGTGTTGCACATCGTTTAGTCTTGCAATATCTGAAGCGTCATGAGGGTAGGCCGATGGTGATGACGATGAATCGATGGCGATGATAATGATATTGATAATGATGATGATGATAATGATGATGATAATGATAATGACTATGTGATTGCCGCTAGCGATAGTGTATGCCATTGTAATGATATATCCACTCATTTTGGATTGGTGGAATCCGCTACATAGCTGAACGTGATGACGGTGACAACGATCACCCCCTGGGGAGGGGTGAAATGGTAGGGTGACAATGATAATAATGGTATTCTTTCTTGAGCGTATATAGTTCTAAAAGAACCACAAACAGCGCAGGTATGAGTATAAGGAAGGGGCCGGGGGGAGGGGGTGGGGGGGGGGGGGGATGGTGGTGGTGGGGGTGGTAGTAAGGAGGCCCTGGTAGTGTGACAATGATAATGATGTATAATGTGTTTTGCTTTCTCGAGGGAAACAGGACAGCTGCAGATGAGGGTGTTCTTAATTGTGGAAGTAGAATGGGCGTCGCGAGAAAATTGACTTATGGGTGGAAATCGATAGGCGTCTAGGAGGTACGGATCCTTCATGATCACGGGAACTTTTTTAAAATGTACCAATTCTCCTCTCATTTCCAGATGTTTCTCCTAAGCATTATGTTTCTTCTCCATCTTCTATATCCTCCCCTCTCCCTCTCCTTTCTTCTCTCTTCCCCTCTCACTAACTCTCTCCCTTCCTCTCTGTTTCATTCATCCCATCTCCCCATCTCTCTGTTCCACTCTCCCCCTCTCCTTCATCTTCTCTCTTCCCCCTTTTCGCCCTTCACTCTCAAATCAAATAATAACGTTCACCCTCTTTATTTACACCTCTCCGTTACCTCTTCTCTCTACCCCATCTCTGTTATTTCCTTACACGCTTAAATGTAACACTCTCTACATTAATCGGAGACCTTTTGCAAATTACATGTTTACAGAGCTAGTATACGATCATTTGGCAAACATAATATACAAATCAATCAAACTTAAACTGTATAATTAGTATGATTCTTATGTATCTATCTTATAAACATTTTTCTACACTTGCCTTTATGTTTATAGTGGAAAAGAAGTTTTCAGCAGTTTTTTTACATTCATTTATAAACATTTTATTCACTCACCTTTTTTCGTATTGTATACGTTCCCACATTTCACCCCGATTTCACAATGTGTGTCGCTTTCTTGTTTTTCTTTCACACCTTCCGCTCGGGCCATGTTTTTGTGTCCTTATTTAATTTGTATCGCAGCGTTCAGGCATCGCGTCATTTCGTTTTCCTTTCAATGTACTCGCCACTCCGGCGCAGTACACAATAAATTCCTAAACCTGTTTTTTTTTCCTTCTTCATATCTATTTTTACATCACTATTTAACCCCGTGAGCTGTTATCGTTATTATATAATAACTCGCAAGCATCGTATAGCACGAACGAAGGTGTGCATTCGCTCGTGCATAATACACAAGGGCAGGCACTAAAGGGTGTAAGCTCTTGCGAGCGCTATGGTGGCGGTGATGTGCCAAATCACGCGTAAATATTTAAGCGTCCAAAATTAAATCGCTCTCCCCTCATGCCCCTCGCCTTTCAACTCTCTCGGTGGGACTATACATTTTACTCATTCATAACCGAACAGAGAAAGTAGGGCACATTATACAGGTGAATGTCTTTATACAATCGTATACAGAGTGAAGAAAATAATTTCTTTTTTTAATACAACCGAACTGAGGCCTTGTATTCACGCACAGGAATATCCCTTTTTGTCAATGTCATGACACCCTTCCAGTTTGAATGATGCAAATATTTGCGCATAAACTCTACGGAGAATAATACAATCTTTGATACAAAGAGGGTTAAGCTACAATATACTGGTAATTACTTACATTGAAATTAGAATTAGAATGATCAGTCGTTCCAGTGTATAGCCTATGCCTTCATAACGAAGACGGACAACATAATAAATACAAATCTCAACATGCCATAACGATGAATAAAACGATGGCTGCAATGGATATCAATTATTATTTGACCAGTGATTTGACCAATGAGTTATCGGCAGGTATTAGACAAATGGGTTGAACCAGCTCACGTTATTTATGTCTATAACATTTGATATAATTATCCTCAGACAGTACAATCATTAATCATTATATACATTTATAAACATTACAAACATTATGTTTATAAACATCATAAACAGTACAATCATATTATCGGGGGTACAGCGTCTAACAAATAAATACCATAAGGATTAACACAAATACAACACAAGTGAACACAACAATCATATTCGTCATTAAATCAATTACAAAATAAAAAGGATGAGAAAAGGGGAAAGTTGATGACATAATTTGGAAAGACGTCGAGAGGTGTTTTATAAAAAAAAATATATCAACATGTTACTCTACATGCGTCACACCATTCTACAAATATTGACACTATCAAAATATTATCTGAACAGTTTGGTATTGATTTAATTAGCGTTACCTAGGACACGATTAGCGTTGTTAATTCAAGGGGGTAATATCGGTGCGACATTTTAGACTCATATATCTATATTTATATTATGTATATCGTATACGTCGACAAAACTTAAAGGTAGTTCAGATTCGTCAAATGAGATGCGCGGCGCCATCTTGCATACGCGTTGCGCACGGTGCGTAATGCACGTTAGCTCAGTGTCATGCGGTGCGCGCAAACTAACCCAGTTCAAAATGGCGACCCGCTATGTAGCATCCCCACGCTTGATGCCCTTTAAAATGATAAATGGATTAATAAGTGATATGGGTCGGTTAAAGTGGACATTTATTGTCCGTCAATTATGCGTATCAAAGCTAACGGTCCTGGATCCGTATAAGCTTTTTTGGGTGACGTGAATTAATGATTGCGTCAACATTAATTCCTAATTGTATTTAATCACACACGTATCAACATAAAGGAGTGGAAGGTATAAAGCTCAACTAGAAATTAGTTTCAAAAAAGAAAAAAAAAACCCACACAATAATATTGGCGCGCGAGAGAAATCAATTTTGACTCGAGATATTAATTTTCGAGGTCTAATGAAGCCATGATTAAACCGGGATTTATGAACACTTTATTGATTATAGAGCGACGGTATATAGGGAATGGGCGAGTTAATAGCGCTCGGTGTTGCTAAATTATTTGGTCAGCTTGTCCACGTATGTATGTAAAGTACACAGACCCCCAGGTCCGGCGTAGAAGATACGCATAAAAGTTCGGTTTCTCGAGGATTAGCATACAGACAATCTTAATAAATCTTCTAGAAATGTTCACTGTACCTTTATAGATTAGGGTAAATATGATTATTCTTAAAAACGGTGTCACTTGGCTTTTGGTATAGTGACACTATATAATACTTGCACACTTTATTTGAAGAACACACGAGAGAACAAATACATTTCTTTCACAATATTATTCTTCCTACTCGCATTAATGCAACTATAAATGTCTTGTGAAAAAATACATTTAAAAAGGCATTTATTATTTTCAAATCAGGTTATTATCCCCTCATCGGAATCGTTAATCCCTTTTTTTGTTAATCTCCTCGATGGAACTTGGATATAGCACTGGTATATAGCATACCAAATGCAGGTCTAAAATGTAAACAAACTTTTGGAAGACTAGACCTATATGATTTTGCCCATATAATAGCATACACTCTCCAAAACCCAACATTTTCCGGACCATGCAGTCGTGAACCATCGATACATTTTTATATCGATGTCGTGAACGGGTTAAACAGAATCACGTTCAATCATTCTTTGTATATGCAGTCGAAACGCGCGCAACCTTGCCCCTCTGGCTTCCAATTCCTCGTTTTTAATTTGATTTTAAAATTGAAGTTTCGCAATATAATGGAAATTGTGAGATTGAAAAATTTACCATAATGCGTGACAGGATTAGGCGCTCTGTCCACGACTTTGTGAAATGTTAATTCAAACTCGATTAACGCATTAAGTGCGGAATTATGACCGCGAAGGCCACCTGATAATAACGTCATTACAAATTGCATGGATGAAAATTCATAGTTTTCCGATTCGTTATGACGTGCCAAAGTCTACATTGGCAACTTTATTGGTTGGGTTTGAGCGGGGGAGCGTTTTAAAATAGGGACAGGCTTAAAATCAATGTCAACATTTGCGTATATAATTCGTAATTTAATGATTCACCAATATACAAACACAACAGCAATAACATCATTATTATGATATATGTATGTATTTCTTTATTTAATTCATGATACGGCAGTGAGGTGGGGGGGGGGGGGGGGGGGGTGTCAAGGAAGCCTACCAGAAGGGGAGGGGACATTTATTGCCCTCACATAAACCACCCCCTTTAACATGTATAAATGCCATGTTTACCTCACCGAGGGATTTAGTGGCATAACAACATTATAATGTTTAGCTACGAAGACGCGATATTCTCAGAAAAAAATTGGAACTTTACCTGCAAGTGAATAATATACATGACGAAGATTGCTTATTTTGTTTACCGTTTATTGGATGAAGATATTATAGAAATGAAATAGCAGGTTTATATTGCGTATTCCATCCTACTGCACCGATCAACCCGTTCCCTTCAACATTCTGAAATCGCTATAGAGTGGTGAAGTGTGATGTCATCAATGATGTCATAAACATCTTTTTTTAGAATTTTCAAATTTGGACTTCATTTTCAGAAAGAGCATAACAAATAATGTCCAAATACCGAAAATCAATTGAATAGGTTACGTATTGGCTGAGATATGCCCATCCGAATGATTTTTTTTGTCAGTGCACTATAACACTGATTGCCCATTGAAGTAAAATTCATTCGGATGGGCATATCTCAGCCAATACGTATCATATTCAATTGATTTTCGGTATTTGAACATTATTTGTGATGCTCTAACTGAAAATGGAGTTCAAATTTAAAAATTCGAAAAAAGTGTTTTTATGACGTCATGGCTTCTGTACTCTATACTATATACGTTTCACATAACCCACCAGGTTACCGTAGAAAGGGGGACAAGTACTGTACTAGAATCTTCATTGGGATAACAGTGTTATAGTGCTCATAGCAAAATAAGACGATCGAGATTTTCTGAGAAACAAAATTTATTGGACTTCCCCTGCATGCAGATAATAGGCCTAGCTAAAGGGAGCCTATTTTTTGTTTACCTCTTCACCTTCTTTAAAGGTCGCCTATACTCTCAATTTGTATGTTGACATGTAATATTTAAAACAAAATCTAATTAGCATACTTATTTCCTATCACAACATCTACACAACATCTACACGCTCGACAACGATAGTTATGGCGCCATCTATAGATTCGTCGCTGATAGGTTTCGGCGTTTTCTTTTGGGAAACGCATACATTTCCAATCATTCAGATAATATTGTGTTTTATTATTTGTTTGTTATTTTGAAATGACGATGTTTTGCTTAAAAGTTGAAGAAATGAATACATAATATTTGTAAAGGCTTCAAACTATAACATTAAAAAGCGTTCCTGCCGAAAACTTCAATTGAAACTTTTCTAAATCTCCTTTTAAGGAGGCAGCAAATTCAAATTTACATTTGGATTAGTGCAACCAACAAGAAGGCAGTTAGCATACTTGTTTAAAGTGTTAAATAGTTTAACACCAAAGTAAATACAAAACAACACTTTAGAAGTAATAACGGTATCTTGGCCTAGAAGGACCGAGGGATACAATTGCGACATTTTAGAAGGTGAAATAAAAATACAACAAACACAACTATGACTAAAAATACACGAGGCACTTAATGCAAATTAGCTGTTAGATTCGAACCAATCAATGATGAAGCGGTTTCCTTATACTTAACCCAAGAACTACTGCGTTACCCCACAAAGTCAACATAATCATGGGTCCTTATAATACAATACGGTAAGATTGAAACCAAACATCAAATCCTCGGTCGCCATTTAGTGGCCGATCTTTATTTTTCACACCGATTTGTTGAAGGGGTAATACTAACAGTATAGACTTTAGGATTCTCCCTTCTTAAGTTAATATGAAATGTCAATTCACACATCGTCAATGCCCCGTGCTTGGTCGTGCAATTAGCAACAAAGAACGTCGATCGAAATGCAAAGACGTAGATAATTATGATGACAATGCTTGACAGTTTCCCCTCTCTCTGTACGTTGTTTATTCGGTGGCTTTGCGGTCGAAACTGACACACATGCAGCGTTAAGAAAATACTGCTGAATACTGCTTATCTAATATATACATGTACTAAATATCGCCAATGTGGTAAAATGAGGGTCGTATACAGCCTAGCCTTCAATCCTAGCAGGCAGAATGGTAGAGCGGGCAAGGGTGTGTGTGTGTGTGAGTGTGTGTGTGTGTGTGTGTGGGGGGGGGGGGGGGGGGGGGGGTGGAAGGGACATCGTACCATACACGATTCCCCCCCCCCCCACCCCCCAATTTTCATGCCCCATTTCCAGGGGCGACTAATAAAGACATGGTCGCGATCTGTAATTGATAAGAAAAGAAGTTTTGTAATAGTTGTTGATTATCTCTCTATCTAATCACTATTTTTACAAACCATCACATGAAACCAATGAGTTTTTAGAGAGTGCCCTCTTGAGTTTGAACGGCTCTTTTTGAATGATAACAGGCTTTTTACTTAGTCGTTTGTAATTTTGTATTCCTTTCGAGCATGGTGGAGTTATTAACTATTAGTTTGTAATGTAATTGTGCAGGTTTTGGTTACTAAAATTCAGTTTGACCAAAACTGTACTATCTTTACCAGAACTCAACTATCCCTTTAAACAAATGTTAAACCGACCAATAATCATACTATCATGTCACTCACTGTGTGTATTGAATGCTGCACATATTCTGTATCTGTGGTACATGCTGTACGTTATGGGTACGTTTATTATATATCGTTTTAAAGGCTTATATCTTTTCACTTAATAAGAAATCAAGACTTAAATGCATTTCCAAATGCTGATAATCAGCCAGACAGGGTAAGGATATATAAATATATATATAGTATACCCATCCAATTACGCTATTATGTTGACCAGCCAAATGTTTTCCCTTCAAAATAACACAACGGTTGACCGTGAGAGTTCAGTTACAAGAAACCCTAAATAATTACATCATAATAACGGACACGCCGCATCCGCACTGCGCAAACTCAAAGCTGGAGGTATTACACATACCGGGGCGGATTTTCCCCTCTTTAAATTAGGCTAAAGTAAATCGGATTTTCTCCCCCATATTATGTCAGCATCGTCTCATTCGTAAATACAGTATTAAAGGTAGTATGAAGTATTTCCAGTAAGATGTGCATCATTATTTGTAAGAATGGTGTAGGTGGCATCATGTAGTATGCACCATATTCATAATGGTAAATATTGATGCACATCAATTTTGTTGCAAGAAACAAAACATGACATTCTAAATCATATTAATATAATAAAATCTCTGACCAGACCAGTATGTTGACAGAATACACACACATGTATTGCATACGTGCTAAAAACAAGGTCAAATACAAATCATAAATGTACTTTTTTTGACGCTGGACAAACGTGAAACATTGCAATGTTTTGAAATAAAAATTATTATAAAGATATCATGTAGGACATTGAAAGCGAAATGCCCGCATTATTAAAGTCACATTAATGAACTTTCACATCGACTTTGCATTTTGAAGAAACAACATTACACACTTAGGAAAATCTATCAAAAACCAAAACAAAACTCCGAGTACTCCTTTAAAGGCACACTCTGACACTCGTATACCGTTATAAACGAGTTACTGGATGCAACTTTAGGATATTGCCTCTATCAACGAGACACTTAACAGCTCCATTCAAGTGTGTGCGTGTGTGTTTTTTTTTTGTAGACGGTATTAGATACAACTGTCGACCAACGGAAAGTTTTAAGCCTCATTGATGACAAATTTAGGAGGTTTCCTCCATTCAGTCTAACATAATGAGGGGTTGTATATATATATAGTTTCTTGCAAAAGAGCAAAAACAAGTTTCACCTGACTTAGCATAGGGTCATGGAAGTATTACACTGACAACAAACTGGGGTTAAGATACAGCAGTCATGCACTGTCTGTTTATAGCTTATTGCTCCACGATTACAAATGGCACATTTTCATTTGGTTGTACACCCTGGAATTTTATATTCATTATACCGCCGTTTAACTAGCATATTCATATTTATGAGCGTTCATTTCGCGATGGATTTAAGGCAATTTTAAATAAATCTGTTCCTAATAAATCAAATTTTAATGATAGGACTCCACCTTGCATTCAGTCCCGCCGTAGCTACATGTCGGGCAAACCTCTTGCAAGTTATCAGGGTCGATATGTATACATTAGCTATAGTTCTATTCTAGGTCTATTATTATGAACTGATAATATGGATGAGTAAGCAAAAACATAATCGGCTAACCATAGTTGGCAACTAAAATGATCTATTGTTGTATACTTAGACTTAGCATGGACCTAAGCTAGTGTGGTTCTTGGGATATGGGCCTTGGTCAACAAGAACAGGCTTTGCTTTGGCAATTATTTGGATTATCATTAACCCGCTCTGTATTTTCCTCCTGTATCTTTTACCCTGGTTAGGTGAAATAACATTCTTGACTTTTCCCACTAGTCGGACACCTAACCCCCATGTCACTATTTGCATTACTGGCGAAGATCAAGATGAGTGGAGTACTTAGGGCTAGCGCAAGTCGAGGGACCAATA